>QJPP01005078.1:0-114057 GCA_003996215.1 Jaltomata sinuosa
TCATATCATTCATTGTTTGAGGCTCCACCCTTGTTTGCTGTTTGCTGATTGTACACTCCGGTAGTATGGGATGCCGGAGGGTTTGTTTTCACTTGTTTGTGTTCCTCGGTTGTATGGGCGGCCGGGGGACTGTAGGTAGACTTTTGCTTTTTACTTACAGAACTGTTCTCTATTATGGATAAGCATGAGATTGGTATGATTAGTTGAGTTTGATTCATGTCTCTGAGCATGCCTATTATTACTCTTTCTCTCTTCTTCTTACACTTGAGGTTACCGGTATACCAACCATTTCGTAAACTTATTTTGTATACACTGTTGTTGCAAGGACCCCAGGTGCGTTGTTTCTTACTTTCACCTGTGCCTATGGTGTGTATATCCTGCTTACTAGCCTCACATGTGGTTCTGTTGTTTTCCCTCTAGGCTAGTTCCTGTGTACCTTTCATTGATTTCCGTGACTACTTGCTTCTATTCCGTCTATTACTACGCTTTTATCTTATATGTGCCCAGTCGGCCTATGATACCTACTGGGTACCTTATGCTTCGCATTTGGTGCTCATCCCTACCCCCTGCATCTTTGGGTGCAGATCCTAGCGTGGGCCATCGCCGTTAGATCGTATTGATTCGTGCTTGGAGATCTGTTGGGGACTACTTCAGACTGAGGGTGAGCTCTTGGCGATCGAAGCTTAGCTTTAGTTTATCTTTTGCTTTATGTACTCTATTACCATTCAGAGACATCTGTATATATTCTTTTGGATCGTTTGCACTCCATGTATGTAGTTTTGGCTCTGTACTATGGTACCAGGTCTTGGGGTTTGGTTTAGTTTCCGCATATATATGTATTTATAGTCCTTTGATCTGTTCTCTTCATCTTGTTCTCTTATTTGTTAGATTGTAGCCCATTACTAACTGTTCTGGGCTAAGGGGATTGGTTCACCTACCGGGGGTTGTAGGTGCCATCATGACCAAGAAATTAGGTCGTGACAATTTGCCTTCAAGAGGATGCCGTTCGGTCTTTGCAATGCGCCAACAACTTTTCAGCGGTGTATGATGTCCATCTTCTCAGACATGGTGGAAGACACTATAGAGGTATTTATGGATGACTTTTCAATGGTGGGTGACTCTTTTGATGATTGTCTAGATCATGTGGGTTGTGTATTGAAATGGTGTGAAGAGTGCAACCTAGTGCTGAATTGGGAAAAGTATCACTTCATGGTCAAAGAGGGCATAGAGCTTGGTCACCGTATTTTGAAGAAGGGTATAGAGGTTGACAGAGTGAAGATTGAGGTGATTGAAAAATTGCCTCCACCAGTTTCTGTGAAGGGAATTCGGAGTTTCTTGGGGCATGCTGGTTTTTATAGGAGATAATTCAAGGATTTTTCCAAAATTGCTAATCCATTGTGCAAGCTATTGGAGAAAGAGGTAAAGTTCATTTTGATGATGCATGTCTGAAGGCATTCGAGTGCCTTAAAGAGAAGTTGATCTCATCTCCTATCATTATTGCTCCTGATTGGTCCCAACCTTTTGAGGTTATGTGTGATGCTAGTGGAGTGGCGCTAGGATAAGTCCTAGGCCAAAGGCGTGAAAAGATCCTCCATCCTATATACTATGCTAGCAAGGTACTTAACCCCGCTCAGAAGAATTATACTGTGACTGAACAGGAATTGCTTGTTGTGGTCTTTGCATTAGAAAAGTTCAGATCTTATTTGCTTGGCACCAAGGTGGTGGTGCACACTGACCATGCCGCCCTTCGTTATCTAATAGAGAAAAAGGACGCGAAACCAAGGATGATCAGATGGGTGTTGCTGCTACAAGAGTTTGATTTTGAAGTTAAATACCGAAAGGGTACAGAGAATCAAGTGGCAGACCATTTGTCTAGGCTGGAAGAGGAGGCTATGCTGAAGCTGAAGGATGACCAAGATATTGATGACTGGTTTCCTGACGAACAAGTATTGGCTGCTTCTCAAGATTTGATTCCATGGTTTGCGGACATTGCCAACTATTTGGCAAGTGATTTAGTTCCTGATGATATGTCTGTGCACTAAAGGAGGAAATTCATGTCCGATATTAAGAAGTACTTCTGGGAAGAGCCATTCTTGTTCTGCGTGTGTGCTGATACTGTGATCCAGAGATGTGTGCCTGAAGCTGAGATGACGGAGATACTGGAAGCATGCCATTCATCCCCCATTGGGGGTCATCATAGTGGTATTTGGACGACGCACAAGATCTTGGAATGTGGCTATTATTGGCCGGCTATCCATAAAGACACCCATGAATTTTCTAAGGCTTGCAGCAGATGTCAAAGGGAAGGAGGTATCTCAAGGAGGCATGAGCTCTCTATGAATCCCATCCTTGTGATTGAGCTGTTTGACGTTTGGGGTATAGACTTCATGGGTCCATTTGTGTTGTCTGATGGGAACCAATACATATTGGTGGTTGTAGACTACGTATCTAAGTGGGTGGAAGCGGTTGCGCTTCTCAGTAATGAAGGTAAATGTGTCACAACATTCTTGAAAAAGAACATCTTCTCCAGGTATGGGACGCCTAGGGCCATTATTAGTGATGAAGGCTCTTACTTTTGCAACAAACTGTTTCATGCGTTGCTTGAAAAATATGGAGTGAAACACAGGGTTGCAACCCCTTATCATCATCAGACGAGTGGGCAAGTGGAAGTTTCCAACAGAGAGATCAAGTCAATCCTGTCCAAGACTGTTAATTCAAATAGAAAGGATTGGTCGCGGAAGCTGGATGATGCTTTGTGGGCATACCGAACTGCATACAAGACTCCTATAGGCATGTCACCATATCAGCTTGTCTTTGGTAAGGCTTGTCACCTTCCGGTTGAGCTAGAGCATAAGGCCATGTGGGCGTTGAAGAAGCTAAATTTAGATTGGTCTGAGGAATTGCTGCAGCGGCTTGGGCAGTTGAATGAATTGGATGAATTCCGTCTGAATTCGTATGAAAGTTCAGCACTGTACCAAGAAAGGATTAAATTGTATCATGATCGGAAGATTGAGAAGAGAGATTTTCAGCCGGGTGGCTTCGTCCTGCTCTTCAATTCAAGACTTTTCTTGTTTCCTGGCAAGCTGAAATCCATGTGGATTGGACCCTTTACGATGGTACAAGTTTTTCCTCATGGAGCTATTGAACTTGAAAACCATGAGGGAAAAAGGTTCAAGGCAAATGGGCAGTGAATAAAAGCTTATTTCGGCACAATGGAGGAGATCAAAATGATTGAGGCGTGGAGCATTGATGAGTTCGTCCCACCCAAGGAGCTTGATGAAGTCTGAGTAGTCAAGCAGCTTGCATCGTGCCGTAATGTTAAATCAGGCACTACATGGGAGGCAACCCATGAAGTTGTATCTTATTTTATGTTACTTTTTGTTTTAGTGGTTGTAGAGTGTTTTGGTGAAGTCTGAGTAACCAAAACACTTGCGTCGTGCCGCGACGTTAAATCAAGCGTTGTTGGGAGGCAACCCATGGAATAATGTGTGTGTTCATTTTTACAGGAGGAAGAGAGATGAAAACAAGGGCTGAAATCGTTGGCAAAAAGGGGATCCCACCAGAAAATTTTCTAAGTGTTGAAACAATGTGGTCTACCTCATTCCCACGTCCCACATGATGGGATGTCGCGTCCCCGATGGGCGTCGGATTGGGCGTGAAGCTCCTCAAGAAGAGAAAAATTTCCTAAGTGTGGAAAATGAGGGCCCTGCCTCATTCCCACGTCCCGCGTGATGGGCTATTGTGGCCCCGACGAGCGTGGGGATGGGCGTGGGAAAGCCCCCAGGTAAGTACCCACGACGAGCCATCGCCCTTCTGATGGGCGTCGCGTAGCCCATCGTCTGGGTCATTCAAAAGGGGGTCAACATGTTATTTTAATTTATATTTCCGACCTAACCCGACCCGTATTCCTTTTTTTTCCCCTTTCCCCGCGTCTATTAAGATTTGACCTCATTCCTTTGAGGTCAAATACATTCAACACACATCTCTCTCAAATCATGTTCACTCTCTCCACCCAAACCACGTCCCAAAATCTCTCACCTCCCACGATTTCGTCGGTCACCACTCACAACCCATTCATGTGCCAGCGTCATTCCACTCGTTCCAACTCCCAAGACTGAAGTTGATTCACTTTGTTTGCAAAACCAAGAGTAAGTTTACTTTCTCATAGATTATTGTTTAGAATTTCTTGGTGTGAACGTGTCTAGGGGTTTGAAATAAATTGTCTAAGTGGCTAACAATAGCAACCACATGTAGCAAAATGACTCTAGATTCGAACTATATGGAAATCGATAAGCTAGGGTTGTGGGATTTCTCTGGGAAACAGGGTGAAGACTAGTATGCTTTTTGTTTTCTTTGATTTGGGTGTGGGTAATGACGAAATAATTGTGTGTAAAAGAATAAGAGAAATTTGTGCGCCTGACTGAATCCTACGGGCTGGCTTACGGTACGTCGAAAGAATAATGGGCGTCGGTCAGGGCGTAGGGCTGGCCTAAAACTTGAAAAAGTTTCTGGCCGGATCCTACGCCCAAGCCGATGAGACGTTGGACCTTCGAAGCCCATGGCAGGAGCCCGTGGGAGGACAACAGTCCTTAAAAAACCCACTGCCCCTTTTCGACGCCCCATCCCACGGGACTTCGGACCTCCCACGCCCGTGGCACAGGGTTGTGGGAGGGAAATTTCCCTTGAATATTTCACTGATCCATTCCGACCCCCAGGGCCACGGGACATTGGTCCTCCCACGCCCATGGAACAGGGTTGTGGGAGGGAAATTTCCCTTGAATATTTCACTGATCCATTCCGACCCCCAGGGCCACGGGACGTCGGACCTCCCACACCCGTGGGAGGGTAATTTGTCTGTAATTTTTTTTTCTAAGTATAATTTTTTTTTGGGTTTGCATAATTGGTCCCGATGTCTAATGTTGGTTTCCTGCAGGTACTAAATGGCTCCAAAACCACCACTAAGGCGAGGGGGTGCCCGCAAAGCTAAAGATGCATCCAGACCATCTCGGCTAAAGGATCAGCCAACTAATTCCGAGGCTGAGAAAAGAGACTATGACAACACCCCCTCGTCCATACTGTTAGAAGAAAGCTGGTTGTGTCTTTCTCTCACTCTGTAGAGGAGGAGGCCAACCCACCTCCAGACCCATAAGGCTCATCCTCCGGCTCGTCCAAGTCAAGTGTCGAGAGTGAAAAGGCACCCACTGAGAAAGAATTGGCTACTCAGGTCTCGAGTGGCACGACAGAAGAGTCCGGAGGTGAGGAAGGCTCAGAGTATGGTTCTGGAAAAGAGGAAAGCAGAGGGGCAGACTCCGACACAGAGATGACCACACCAGAGAAGAGCACTAATTCCCCATCTGGCGCTGGAGCTGTGTTAGGACGAGAGCATGAGACCCAAAGATGGAGTGTCAAAGGGTCAAAGGCCATATTTGATTACGGCCTTGAGGTAACAGGAAGGGGGCATCTGCGGAGGCCTATTGTGGAGGAATGGAAGATTGATCCGTCCAAATTGAAGGACTTCCCAAAACTTTATGCCTACTTCTGCCATTACAGATTTGGATGGACTAGAAAGCCCCTTCCGAATTATCAGCCGACTCTTGTGAGAGAGTTTTACGCCAACTATCAAGCCATCCAGGAGGGGTTGTGCAAAAAGTGTCAGAAGATAAATTAATTGCTCACTCTGGAGAGCATCCCGATAAGTGGTGTCCAAATCAATATCTCAGCCAAAACCATCAACAGATTCTTATTTAGGCCAGGGTATGAGGCACCCACGTTCCTCTATGACTACAAGTTCCAGGTAAAGCATGAGGAGAAGAGGACGCAGTGGTTGGCAAAGCGTTTGACTACAACCGGGACACCTACGTGGCTGAAACAATACAAACCTGTGATTCATAAGGCCTCATTATCTTTTGAGGCTAAGTTCTGGTGGGCACTGTTGCAGTTTAGACTGATGCCGACTAGAGCCGACAATCAGCTGACCCTGGAAAGGGCTATTCTGGTAGCTTCTCTCATGTCCAAGTATAATTTGAATTTCGAGCAAATCATAGCAGACGAGATCAGAGATAGAGTTACCAAAATCAGCTCCTCCTACCCATTCCCATGTTTGATTACTAAGCTTTGTGAAGAGGCTCAAGTTCCTAAGTATGCTGGGGTAGATCGGGTCGTCCGAGCTGCAAGGACCCACCATCTAGAGAGGTCCAAAGATGAGACTAGGGTTCTTGGTTTGACTGACACTGATGAGATTTTGGACCTTATGCTTGAGGCCCATGTACCAACACCAGAAGGGTCAACATCCCAGTCAGCTAGACCTACCTCACAGGGTAGTCAGTCTGAGCATACTACTGCTGCCCCATTGACTATTGCAGCAGGTCCATCCACCTCGACAACTTAGCCACGCTCCTTCGCAGCATATCCAGATGAGAGCTCTGAGTCTATGTATGCATTCTATCCGGCCAACTTTGTGAACACCGTCCAGAGGACTCTTGAGCTGTGAAAGCAAATGAATGCATTCGCCTTACAGTTTCAGCCGATTGTGAATGCCTCCATCCAAAGGGCCATAGAACCATTTCTCAATATCAATGCCATAATGGATGCGCTGGAGGTGAGGGTGGATGAGAGATTAAATGAGATGGGTGTGTCTGAGCTGTCGGACATGAAGAAGGATATTGCACAACTGAATGTCAAAGTCGACCGATTGAAGAATACCCCTCCTACCCAAGCCAGAGCACCACTAGTCATGCCATAGATCACAGAGGAGCCCACGCTAAATCTATGGGATTTTGTAGATCCCGAGCTCTGTAGGGCACATTTGGACTCGGCGGTGGAAAAGGAGCCTGAGAAAGTCGATGAATCGATTCCTGAGGCTGCAACACATAAGAGAAAAAGAAAGAGCAAGGACAAGAAGGTTCAAGAAGGTGATGCTCCTCTTAGCCCAAAGTCTCAAAAGAAGAAAGAGGAGAGAGCTGAGAAAAGGTCCAGAAAAAAGCTGGGTAGAGCATCAAAAGATTCTTTGGCTATGCAGCAAATTGAGGTTGATGGTGTTGGTCGAGGTGGTTCAGCGAGTGGTATTGCTGAAAAGGTTGATGTAACTTCTTTAGACCCCATTGTGGGAGAGGTTGTTGGTGAAGCTGCTCGGTCAGCTGTTACTGCTGAAGAGAGGACTGCCGAGGCAACCTCTATTGAGGAAAGCACTAGGGGCACCATTTTTGAGGGCCCGACAGATGTAACACCCGGTACCGGCGCTTAGGCGCCACAGATATGTTCCCGCCCCTGGTGGTTTTGTATTTTTGTGCATTGAGGGAAATGCCCATTTCTTTTTAGTGGGGTGGGCCAGTACTGGGTGAGTATGTTTTTGATGGGTTTTTAGAGAAGTCTGAGTAGCCAAGAGACCCTGGTCGTGCTGCGATGGCAAATCAGGCGCTGCATGGGAGGCAACCCATGAGGGTACTCACAAGGTACCCGAGTCCTTAGGGTTTTCTTGCCTGTGTTCTTTCCCTAAGGATTTTTATTTTTGTTGAACTGGCACGTGTAGTATAGGTTGTATATAGTAAAAGAACAAAAGAAACTTAGTGCAGTCTATGCAGTGATTTTGAAATGGAATTTGAATTGAAAAAAATGGAGACCCCTCCAAAAATTTTGTGTGACATAACAGTATCTGGTTTTGATAGACTAACCATTGTGGATCCTTGCATGACATTGTGTTGATTGATCAGATGATGGACTTAAGCTAGAGTATGAACCTAATAGGTGGCATGCGATTGTCGACTATGTGCCATGTGTTGGTGAGCTTAATTTGTTTGGTTCTTGCTTTGTGTGCCAATCTAGAACTTGTACGGTAAGTATTGCCTAGGTTGTAGGATGGTTGGTTAGGAAAGGATCATAGGCCATATTTTGAAATAGTCCACTTTATCCCAAAAGACCGACCAAATAATGTGAATACCTTTTGATCCCTGATTTTGAGCTTGCATTGACCCTTTTTTGTTGTTTAGCCTAATCACCTTCCCTGTTTCTTGTTATGAACCTTTAGTTTGGCCCTGGTCCCTCCTTGGACATTGTATACGTCAACTCAGGCAAATTTCCTAAGTTGAGAGTGGCTACTGTAGAGGTGAGTAAGAAATATAGGTATAAATAGAAGAGGTTAGAAATAAAAAGGAGAGATAACGGGTGCGACGACTATGTAAAAAACAAGAGAGAAAAAGAGAAGAGAAAAGCAAAGAAAAAGAAAAGAAAAAGAAAAGAAAAAAGAAAAAGAATAAGTGAGTTTGAAACAAAAGCCGCACCTGTCACTTGTTGAAAAAGAAGTCATAAAAAGGGAGAAAAAAATGGAGGAAAAGAGTAAAATTGGTCTGATGAGTGGAAACATGATAGCGTAGTGTCAAGGAGGGCGTAGTCACTATTTCCTATATCTACCATACCCGTCCCCGAACCTACGTTACAAGATGAGAAAGTCCTATAGTGATCCTAACCCAATTGTTCAAAAACCGAGGCATAGAAAATAAGGGCAAGCCTATGGTATTGTGCATGCATTGTTTGAACATCTTTGTGAGTATAGAGTGTTTAGTTCAGTCCCCAAGATATAACTATGCTACTGTGTGAGTGGGACTTCTTTGCGGTGAGGGCACTAGAGCGACTTTGACTGCTAACTGTTAGTATTGGTCTCACATGTGTTTACTAGGTCGTCTGTTGATAATATCATCCTTGGATCCCGTTGTGTTATCTTGATGAACGGAACACATGCACTGACTTTGTATTGGAAAAAGAGGGGGGGTACTTGTTGTGTATTGAACTGCTAAACCATATGACTGCCGTAGTTCCGAGTTTTCTTTTGATTGAGCGTCGTTTAGTTTTGTTTTTAGTCTATTACTTGAGGACAAACAAAAATATTCTAAGTTGAGGATGTTGATGTGCCGGGATTTGACGGCACTTTCGACGCTTAAAAAATAGGATTTTTGGGAGTTCTTGAGTATATTTTGTTAGATTTAATGTTGTTTGTTAAGTGTGCAAGGACAAAGTATGAATTAGAGAAAAAAGCCAAAAAGTTTCAGTTTTTGGGCAAAAGAGAAGCCACCACGGGAGTCACACCCACGATGGCCCGAGGGGCAGACCGTTGATCTGAGCCAGCAAGATTTGTTAAGGCAAAGGAGCCCGACAAGCTGGCATGACGCTCGTGGAAACCACGATGGGACATCACCTTGCCCGTCGATATGCTCCAGGGATAGGTGCAAAAGGCCAAGGAAGGGCGATGGGTGCCACGACACCCGTGGCAAGCCCAATGTCCCGTAGCAACTGCCCGTCGAAACAACATAGGGGAGCTGGAAAAAAGACCAAGTCATGCGATGTGAGACAAGAATGGGCATCGCAACTGCGACGTCCCGTCGCTCCCACCCACGAGATTATGGCAGTGAAATTCCTAAAGAAGTTAAAGAAGGCCAACGGGCACCCACGAAGCCCGTTACCTCAGCGACAGCCCGTGAGGCGACCCATTGGATCTGTCGCGTCCAACTATTCCCAATTTTATTTGTATTTGGCCTCTTTGTCTATAAATACTTTCCCTTAGGTTTTATTTTTGGTTGTTCATGAATTATTACATATATTTTTAGGATACTTTCGGATCATTACTACATTGTTCTTCGGTATTGATTTTAAAGACAAGTTCTTGATATTGAAGTGTTCTTGTGATTTTTCTTCAAGATTCCGGTTTCTTTGATTCTCAATTGTAAGTATCTATTGATGATTGCTCAACCAAACATTATTTGTGTACTTATGAACATGAGTAGCTAAATCCACAACTAGGGTTGTGGGAACCATGAAGGATTAACGAAGTAGGCAAAGTACTAGGTAATTCTAGGGTGATATTTATGCATGTATTGTTCTCCCCTTTGTATTGATTACTTTCTAGCAGTATACAACGTTAGAACTCGCCTTATCCTTACTTGCCGGACCAAGGAGGTAACGGATGGGAAAAGGTTCATTCAATAACGGAGATTTGAGGCTACCAACCCTCATCTAATGGCTTGACCTTTTCCGGGAATAGCCAATCTGGGATCCAAGGTAAGGGTTAGTAAAGCGACACCCGCGGCCGGACCAAGGCTTGTGGTGAAATTCACCTAGTTACCAGACCAAGGAATTAGGGGAACTTAACTTACCGATTCTGCATGCTAAGTATCAAACTAGGTTACCAAGTATAAACGCCTTACTAAGTTATGATCTCATGGGGAACACTACCCTAGTCATCTCATTAATTGGTTACAACTCTCGATATTAGCAACTGTTACTTGTTTACTTTTGATTTACAAGCATTACTTGTTACTTTAAAAAAAAATTAAATAAATGACTACAAGCACGAGTAAACACTAACCAAACCTAGTCCTACCATATTCCCAGTGGGATCAACTCCAACCTTTAGTTTGGTTCTATATTTGAACAGCGACCGCTTCCGCTTCTTTTAGAGGTGTAATTTGGGTGCATTACACACCAGCAGGCTCTGAGTCTCCACCATCCCTAGCCAAAGTGGCCACCGACCAGAAGTTGATCAATGGGAGATTGAATGCGATGAACACCTGATTGAAGCACATGAGTCATAGGCAAGGAAAGGTTGTTAAGCGATAAAGAAAGTTTAGCGAGCATGAAAAGAAGAAAAGAAAGTTCTTGAACAAGATGATGGATAGATTGAAATCATTTTGTAGGTCGGGTACACCGGAGGATGATGAGGATGAGGATAAGGATAAGAAGAGACTTTAGTTTCCCTCTTCCTCCAGTTCCGATAGAGACACCTCAGGGTCCCCCCTCAAACTTATCTCTTGTTTTGATGCAGTGAGTGCACTGCCTTATCTTAGTTGGGGGTGGCTATCTAGCTTTGCTTGCTTTATTATTAGATATTATTGTGCCCTCACCGGGCTTGTTTTATTTGTTTGGATATCTTTGTGCCCTTATCAGGTGTGTTTTGTGGATTTATGCCCTTGTCGGGTTTTGGAGTTGTTGTGGAAGAAGTTGATGGTTTAGCTCTTTAGTTTTAGCTTCTTTAGTTTCTTTTGTCATTATTGTTTTGGACGTTTCATAGCCAGGGGTAGTCTGAGTACTCGTTAGGCTAGAGAGAACTTGTCTGAGCTGGGAACATTCCGCACAAGCTTCGCATATGCCCACTGTCTGGCTTGTGTGTTGCATGTGCGACCCAAACTTTGACATGTGTGAATCATACATGCCTGTGTATTGGGATGGTTGTGTGGATAAACCTTGAGTAGCCATGTTGATTGAGATAAATGAATTGGCCCAATGATAGACTAGTGACGTCATTCTTAAGGGCAAATCATCATCTTTTGAGGTTTTGGTTGCGATTGACTTGTTTGGTACTAGTGAAGTTAGTCTTGTATGCTAAGTGAAATGGGCATACCCCTGCGAATTTTTTTGTGAAAAGTGCATTGCAAAGAATGATGTTTGTGACAACCCCTTTGATCTTTTTATGACTCTTAACTCATTAGCGGTGATAATATAGAATGTGGCTACTTTTTGTTCTTGTTTAGGAAGTGAAATTGACCCATCTTGAATAATTCGCATGCCATGTGTGGTGACATTTAGTGATTAATTCTTGTACTTGCTTGTGTCAACTAGAACTTGCCCGGTTAGTCTTTAATGCTAGTATTGATTACTCTTGGTTGGAGAAATGATCTTAGGCCTTCTTTGTGATTATTGAAGCCTACTTAGCCTCAAAAGCTACCATTGTACTTAAATTGAATAATTAATCACCCCTCTTGAGCCTAATACCTCTTCTTTGGTAACCTCGGTACAAGCCTTGAACCATTTTAAAAATGAATCTCTCTCTTGAATCCGTCCCTCCTTGAACTCCACAAGTGTGAAATCAAGGCTAAAAGCCTAAGTTTGGGGGTTGATAAAAGGTACCTTAAAGGAGTGCTAATTGAGATTATCTTGGTTTGTTGCATAAAAAGAATTGCCAAAAAGAAGGAAGATTTTGAAAAGAAAAGCAAAGAGGAAAGGAAAGAAAGAAAATCCTCCTTGAAAAAATTGATAAAAATCGGGGCTTCTAATAAAAAGAAGTGAAATGGTGCCTCATGTTGAATGAAAATGAAAGAAATGGCTTTGGTTTCGAATTGAAAAAGTTGTGTAGAGTTCAAGGAGGATGTAGTCACTTGAATCTAAATACGTATCCTACCCATCCCTGAACCTACATTACAAGCTTAGAAAAGCCCTTTGAGATCTCCGAACGATTGTTCTTGAGCTAGTGGCTAATGAAAATAAGGGCAAGCCTATGGTTGATACTTGTTGGTACTTGAAATTCCTTGTGAGTGTGAGTGTTTTTTTTGTATTTGTCCTTTGTGATTATCTTTGTACATAATGTGTTTTTGGGATTTTCATTCTTGTAAGGGCATGCGAATTAGGATAGTTGGTGACATTGATAAACTTAGAAAATGAGTAAAATAAGAATGTTTGGTAAGCTAGGGGTTTGAGTCACATCTTGAGGATTGGTTGTTGTCACTTGGTTGTTCTTATAGTTCCATTGCATCCGCGAATTGTGTTTTGAATAGAGGGGAATGTTTAGATTAAGTTATCATGTGATTGACTAATCATTAGTACTAACCGAAGTCATGCTTGGTGCTTGAAATGGGTTTTCCTTGGCTTATGGTATTGTCATTGCACTTGTGTTGTTTTCCTCCTAAGTTAGAATTTTTAGTTGCTTGAGGACAAGCAATAGTTCAAGTTTGGGGATTTAATAAGTTGGTATTCTACCCACTCATTTAGCTTTTAATCTTATGCTTTTGCTAGTTTTAAGTGGGAAAATAGTGCAATTGACACGAATTACTTCTATTTTGCAATTCTTTGTATTTTATAAGTGTTCGGGAAGACTTCGGAAGGAAACAAGTCAAAATGGAGCTATTCGGAGAAGCAAGTGACTGCCAGCTGTATATGCCTACGCAAACGCGGTGCCCCTCCGCGCACGTGATGTTCACTCGAGGCAAAGATCCACAAAAGCACTGCACTGATCGCGTACGCGAAGGTCAACCAGAAAAAGACACTTCGCGTACGCGATGATCCTTCTGTGTAGGCAAAGAAGGAAATGTCAGCTGTGGGGCATAATTGGAAATGTCCATTTTGGAAACCTCAATCCACATAAAAGACCTCTCAGCCATTTTGGAATCTATCTTTGGCAAAATTTCACAACTCTTGACAAGCTTGGAGAGCAAGTTCATCAACCAACAATATAAGAAAAACAACCTCTAAGAAAGGGAAAAATGGTCCCTAAAAGTTTAAATCTCGTCCCAAATGAGCTATTACGATGGGAAAAGGCTGATCACCACCCGTCCTAATAGCCTCCTTCGCTAAAGGTTAATTGCGATGGAGCTTAGTATATGGTCGTTAGATATTTTTAGAGATGGGAACAAATCTGGCCGTGAAAATACTTTTAGAGATTGTATGTCTTGTCCCGAAATGATAATTTTTTTGTTTCAAAAGTAGTTATTTTCTGAGCGTTAAACCATTTTTGCGACGACCAACCACCTCATCCTAAATTAACCTTTAGAGACGAGCAACTATCTCGTCATAAATTAACCTTCAAAGACGAGCAACTACCTCTTCCTAGATTAACCATTAGAGATGAGCAACTACCTCTTCCTAAATTAACCTTTAGAGATGAGCAACTACCTCTTCGTAGATCAACCTTTAGAGACCAAACAATATTCTTGTCTCTAATTTACCACCAATGGTCTTAGAACTTCATATCATAAAATTATAAATTTCATCAATAATTAAAAAATTGCTACTGAAAATGTTAATTCAAAAGATGATAGAGAGAGTGATCGATTAACTAAAAAAAATTGGTTAACATCCCATGATGTTATAGTTTCAATATTTGCTTAACAAAAAAAACTTAGCTAATTAATATCCTGAGTTAGACTATGATATAAAGTTTTGCATAACGGTCGTAGCAAAATAATTATGAGCTGGTGCATTTTCTAAACTTGCATCTTGACTTGTAACTTCAATCTTCAAAATCTATAAGAACAAAATTTTGAAAAGATAATAAATAACTTTTGATATATAATAATATATATAAAATTTTACACTAGATTTAGTTAAGTCGCTCACCGCAAAAATAAGTATTATCCAGAAACATCAACAAGCTGCAAGAATATAAGAAAATATTAATTAGAAAATCTTTGAGATGCATTAACCAAGAATCCAAATCTATGTGAAAAACGCAGAAATTCAGGAACAGGAGCTAGTAAAAATCAAGAATTTCTCCATCAAATGGTAGTACAAATTCCTACAACGTAACTACCATAACTTATAAGTTAAGTATTTATCATTTTGAGACATCAACAAGCACACACAGAAATGATACAGGGACACAACATTTCTTTGTGATCTATGATTTACTAAGTAGGCCACAAAGTATTGCAAAACTAGAATTAACTTTATATTATATATTCTAGTGAAACAAAGTATCAAGATCATCCAATAGCAGCCTGGAAAAGTATCTCCCTACATCCCAACATCTATCCAAGGCATAAATTCATAATATGATTGGCAATACAGATCAGGAGGCTTGCTACGGTGGATAGGCTAAGGAAGTTTTCAATCTAAGTACACCCCCAACTGTGTGTTTTGTTATATAATAGAAAAAACTGGGATCAGTGCCATCATTTGTTGTGTTTTTGCTATGTTAGTAACCAATATTTGGACGGAAAGGAACCAAATGTGATTTCAAGGAGGAGATTACAGTACGGACAGGCTGTGCAAGAAAATTATTGTTCATATACATATCAGGGGGGCTGAGCTGAATCATTGGAAAGGAGACCTCACTCGTTTGAATATGATTTCCTGACAGAACATTGGGTACGACAGGAAAACTGTTCTTTGCAAACCTGACGAGAAGATGCTGCTGCATCAAGAATTGCTGCTGGTGTTTGTTTTGAGATATTTTCACCTCATAATCTATATTATCACCTAATAAAAGTATCAATATTGCAACATCTATGTTTATGAAGTGAAGCATAAACATGTTTCTTTAAGAAAATTCTGGTGGATGAGATCTATTTGAGGAAAATTTCAGCTGATTGCCCTATCTTCTCTAACAAAAAGTAGGATTTCAGGTGGAGATCAAGATCTCCTGGTGACTGCCTGTATGTTTAAACTTCAAGGTTATTTATTTAATATTGTTTGTTACCACCTGCACAACCATTCATCATTCCAAAACACCCAGATCTTGGTAGAGCTATTAACCATGGAATTCTACAGACTGAAAAACAACTTTGAGTTTTGGCATACCTCATATTCCAAAAGAGTATTTAATCTATCATTGATCACTAAATTATTGTTTTCTTTACTGCTACTTGTAGTGAATTGTAATGGCAAAATATTGTCTATTTTTCCTTTCTTAGCACTACTCTTTAGCTGATCTATTTGATTTAGGTATAAGTCTCCATCCTTCCTAGCCTACAGTATGTTCTCCTCTACACTATCATCTATTTCAGCGTCTCTAATATGTTGAGTTTTCTCCTATGTCATATTCTCAAATTTTAGGACCTTATTTTTAGAGCAACAAGTGATGCCAAACAAGGGTCGAGCAACTGCTAGAATTAGTCAGTTGATGATCTCCTGCTCTTCTCGAAAGGGGACCTTGAGTCTATCATAGCCTTGTATAACTCTTTTATGATTTTTCTCTAAGGCATCATGATTACAAGCTAATATGAACAAGAGTTCAGTCTATCTTGAAGGAGTGCTACAAGCTGAGCGGGATAGAATTCTACAGTATCTATGTTATGTTTAGGGTGCCGTCCTTTCGAGTACCTAGGGATTCCACTCTCCACTAAGAATATTTTGGGAACCTGGAAAATATTGAAACAAGTTCAGGTTGTCTCTCGTCCTGGCCAAAGCTTAATTAGGTGTATATATTTGCAATTGTTGGGGGATCTACCAAGGATTAGTTAGAAGGGATTGCTCTTTCAGAATTATGCTCGACCAAAATCTATTTTCACTCTATGGTTATGCCTCCATGGGAAAATGGTTACTGTGGATAGACTCCTTAAATGGGGTATGAAGTTAAAACCTATCCGTGTGATATGCAAGACATATACTGAAGATAGAGATCATTTATTTGTTGCATGCCCCTATGGTAATCAATTGTGGAATAGGATACTAAGATGGGTTGGACAACCTCCTGTTACTCCAAGGACATGGGAACAACACTTAGAATGGATCATCAAATGTGGGAAAGGGAAGACTATACAGGCTAGTCTATTCAAATTTCATTACACTGAAATAGTTCATTCGATATGGACTGAACGAAATAAGAGAATCTTTGAGAAGCAAAGTGGGGAAGTCGATTATCTTGCTCGAGAGATAGCCTATACTTGTAGTCTCCAGACTAATCCTGCTATCAACACACTCATTCAGGCCTACTAGTTTTGAGTATTTGTAGTTAGGCACTAGTTTAGATCGAGAAGGATTCTTATAGATAGCTAGTTGAGTAGGACTATGCTATGGCTCTGTAAATATTGGCACTGGTGATTAATAAAATCATGTTAGTTACAAAAAAACTACTAGAATTAGTCTAAGATAGAAAAGAGCAATAAGTTAAATAAGGTATATTATTACTTACTTGGCCAGCAAAAAAAAGAGAGTGATCATTCAGTTGAAACGGGCGATGTCATATGTGGGATATGTGATTGTTGAGACGTAAATAATTCTTTCATTTTTATTATTTCTTTCATCTCATCTTCTAAGGTAGACAAGCGATCATTCAAGGATTTGTTTTCCTCATTCAAGGAGTTACTTTTCTCAGTCAAGGATTTGTTTTCCTCTTGAGTTGAACGTAGCGAGGAAAATAATTCAGTCTTAGAAGAAGTACCACCTTTCATGTATTTTGCCTTTACTCCACCCCCAAATCCAAACACATGACTATGAATTTGAGGTCCACAACATTTTTCCACAATCTCTATGCTAGGTAGAGATGGCTCCACTTTCACTATTTCTTTGATCTGAGCCTACAAAATATATAAAAGGACATTTTATATCAGAACCCATAATAATTTTAAGTAATTTACACATTTAATTAATCAAACGCACATGTTTTTCAATTTCTTCAGGTTCAACAAGCTTGTTATCTTTCTTACGAGTCTCAAAGAAAATAGTCGCCAAATCTGGTGGATTGCCATCTTTCCCACCCTTTACATCAAAGAGAAACATGTCAAATAACACTTCATAAATATTTTCTTAGAAAAATAATTTTTTGATAATACCTGTTGATAAATAATCTGTCGAATAGGCTTGCTACCAATATGATGAAGCATCTTCAACTTAGCTCGGTTTGTTGCATTCCTACTGCTTCTCGCCTATATTTTGAAAAATATGATTAATATGACTATAAAAATGTAATTTCTCAAAGGAAGTATGGGACAGTATACTGAAATGGCAAGAAGTCTATAGGAATGGTTTGGGTTGCAACAAGTCTTATAGACTGGCTCAGCCGAGATTTCAAAGAAAACTTTACTAGCCTGGGACAAAATATTCTCTCCTATGTTGGCATGAGGTCTAAATGTGATCAGCTGAATTAATTAGTGAAATAGAAAAAAGTAATTGATACCTGACCATTACAAAATCAGCCAGTCTGTTTGACACAAAGCTACGAAATGGAAGCTTAATGACAAAAATTTAAAATACTAGGCATACTTGAAACATTCAGAACAAAAATGTTCCTTAACTAACCACTCTCATTCCTTCTTGTATACTCCCATTGGAATATTCTTAAGTGCCTGTAGGATTGACTTATTCTTCAAATAATTAGCATGCAAGTATCCTCTCCATTTGTTTCATAACTCATCCATCCATCCAAAGATATGATCACGATGATCATTTATGTCAACACTCTCAAATGTATCCTACAATAGTCATAACATTAGTTTAGTTAATAACCACAACATAAACAATGGTGAGCTCTGCTTCTATAGTAAAAAAGATAAAAAGGAGGAGTGATGTTGGTCCTAAAGAATTACGTTTCCCCAAAGATATTTGATGCAATGTTGTAGACATTAAATGGCAGTTAAGGACAACAACAAAAGGAGAGTGAGTTTCCAGTTCTCATGTTAAATTAGGACAAAACAAAAGAAAATGTCTAAATACTCAGTCATACTATTGACTATATTTGTTACCTCAATAGCTGCCCACATGTGATCCAACTTTTGTTGTTGATTATCATTCTACGATGATACTCCCAATGGACACATATTATAGTCACGAATTATTTTTCCCAAGTGCCTCAAAAACAGATTGCTATTTTTTCCAACCGTTCAATTATTGTAAAGGGTTATTTCAGCTTTTGTCCAACTTCAAGTGATGCAACTTCTTTGCACTTGTTGTTCCCTCAAACTCTTTTTACCTTTTTAGGATTAGATGATCCTACAGTTGCATAATTTGGTTAGAACTATAACAATAAAATTTAGTTCTACAAATTAATAATACATGGATACCAAAATATCATACATGTTTCAGCTGTTTGGGAGGGTTGCATAACTTGATCAATAGATGGAGGCAATGACATATTGGTTTGGATATTCTCTTTCTCAAGAACCATGGGATTCTTATCCATTGATTGCATTTCTTGACTAGATCTCATATTATTTTCAGAAACTTGTCCCTTTCCTATAGCACTTGGACCCAAAAAATCATATAATAAAATATTTGACATTTAATTTCAGCTATTTATGCAATTAAAAACACAACAGATTTGAAAAAAACTTACTTGTTTTAACTTCTTTGGTGCATTGCTTAACTTGATTAGTAGATGGACAAAATAGAGTATGAACTTGCGTATACTATTTTTTAAGAGCCATGGAGTTCTTATGTACCACTCCCATTCCTTGACTAGAAGACATGGTAGAGTTTTCAAGTCTTTGTTCTCGTCCCTTCCTAATAGCACCTGAAGAAAAAAAATCATATGACTTAACAGTTGGACACTAAAGGTTCAAGTACTAGAAATTTGAAGTGCAACAGGTATGCGAGTTTGATTTTCATAAGCAAACAAGATTCATTAGCCGGTATATTAGTGCACCTGTTGGTTATGCACACGTTACACCAACCTCGTGGTTGGTTGGTTTTGGTATTAATAGTACTTCTAATAATCAGTGGCAGGATAATGTCTCATTACTTAAGTTAGTCAAAAGCAAACTTGAATTCAGCCTTCCAGTTGCTTATAGAGCTGAATAGAGAAGAGTATGAATCAAGAAAAGGTGACTTTTGCTGCGGCTAAAGCTGTGAAAAAACTGAGATATGCTTTTGGCTGGGACAGTTGGTTTAAAAGAGTTAGTTTAAAATTTGGATTTTCAACCATTGCTTGTTAGTTGTCCAACCAAGAGACAGAGTCATGTTATAGGAACAACTAAGAGCTAGTTTAGCTATCCCAAAAAGTGAATTCAATTTCAATTTCTGCAATTTATAATTCTGATCCTAATCGGGATCAAAACAAAGGGCACAAGAAAGGGCGAGTAGAGCTATGTTATTGGCAGTGGTTGCAGAAGTAATAAATAATATAGGAACAACTACGAGCTAGTTTAGCTGTCCTAAAAAGTGAATTCAATTTCAATTTCTGCAATTTATAATTCTGATCCTAATCGGGATCAAAACAAAAGGCACAAGAAAGGGAGAGCAGAGCTATGTTATTATGATAATTGGTTGCCGCAGTAAAAGATAATTAGGAATAACTACGAGCTAGTTTAGCTGTCCCAAAAAGTGAATTCATTTTCAGTTTCTGCAATTTATAATTCTGATCCTAATCGGGATCAAAACAAAAGGCACAAGAATGGGAGAGCAGAGCTATGTTATTATGGGCATTGGTTGCAACAGTAAAAAATAATGCAGGAACAACTAAAAGCTAGTATAGCTATCCCAAAAAGTGAATTCAATTTCAGTTTATGCAATTTATACTTCTGATCCTAATCGGGATCAAAACAAAGGGCACAAGAAAGGGAGAGTAGAGCTATGTTATAGGCACTGGTTGCAACATTAATAAATCATATAGGAACAACTACTAGCTAGTTTAGCTGTTGTTTTTTTGATAGATAAAAGTGTAATCCCATTGGGAATAAGTTGTTATCAATAAGAAGTTATTTTGTTCGACCAAAAAAAAGCTTCGGCAACAGATTTGAAAAAAACTTACTTGTTTTAACTTCTTTGTTTCATTGCTTAACTTGATTAGTAGATGGAGAAAATGGAGTATGAACTTGAGTATACTCTTTCTCAAGAATCATGCAGTTCTTATGTACCGCTCCCATTCCTTGAATAGAAGACACGATAGAGTTTTTAAGTCCTTGTTTTCGTCCCTTCCCAATAGCACCTGGAGAAACAAACCATATGACTTAGCAGCTGGAAACTCAAGGTTCAATTACCAGAAATTTGAAGTGCAACAGGTATGCGAGCTTGATTTTCATAAGCAAATAGGATCCATTAGCTGATATATTAGTGCACCTATACATATACTGCACCAACCTCGTGGTTGGTTGCTCTTGGTATTAATAGTTCTTCTAATGATCAGAGGCATGATAATGTCTCATTACTTAAGTGAGTCAAAATAAAACTTGAATTTAGCCTTTCAGTTGCTATAGAGCTGAACAGAGAGAGTACATGAAAAAACTTACTTGTTTCAACTTCTTTGGGGCATTGCTTTACTTGATTAGTAGACGGAGAAAATGGATTATGAACATAGATATACTCTTTTTCAAGAACCATAGAGTTCTTATGTATCGCACTCATTCCTTGACTTAAAGACTTGAAAGAGTTTTTAAGTCCTTGTTCTCGCTCCTTCCTGATAGCACTTGGAGAAAACAAACCATATTACTAATACTTAAGCAATTAAATTCAGTGGCACAAGGAAGGGCGAACAAAGCTATGTTATGAATAGTGATTGCAGCAGTAATATATCATACTTGGAGAACCAAAAATGAGCCTCTTTGGAATCAGTAGGTACTCAGACCATAACTTACAAGTGAATAAGTAAACTAGATAGTGATGAAGGTTAAACAAAGAATGAGTTTGGAAAATTGGCTAGAAGATAATACACTGACGAGAGGATATGTATATACTGAAAAGAGAGATAAGTGAGTACGAAAAACTACTAGCTAGCTAGTTTTGTTGTTTCTTTTATCAATACTTAGAAGTGTAATCTCATCGGGAACAAGTTAATCTGTTCGACCAAATAAAAGCTTTGACTTTTAATTTCATTTATATATGCAATTAAAAACTCAAAAGATTTATAAGAACTTACTTCTTTCAACTTCATGGATGTATTGATTAACTAGATCACTAGATTGAGAAAATAACTATTAGTTAAAATTTTTCCTTTTGATGTCAAAGATTTAAGCCCTCCTCCTCGTTCTCGTCCCTTTCAAATTGCACTAGGTGCGATGGATGAATATTTGATAGTATTCTTCATAGTTGATCCAACCTCATTTTCGGTCTTCATATTGAAACTGCAAAAAGAGCCAAAAGTTAAAAAAAATAAGAAAAAAAATGTGTGATAATGTAGTAATAAAAGAAATCATGCCATCAGAATGGGTAACAACAAATATATTAATTCATAAAAGATACTTCACATCATCAGTTCTTTTTCATTTCATTTGAGAAGGACTTTCTAAGTCATTTACAACATCATAATCCATTTGTTTCACAATCCCATAGAAATCACGAGGTTGAGTTGTAACACCTCGTATTCTGTGTATACTAGTATTATTCATTTGATGTAGCCTTGTTTTATAAGTCAAGGACCAAGTTTCTTATATGAGTAGTGATGGTTTAGAATATATGTGGATGGTATCATAATGCCTCATACATTTCAGTACATATATGACCAAGTTGATCTCGGCGGAAGTATTTAAGCTCGAGATAGAAAGGTGGTATTTGAGCTTAAAGTTTAAAGTGAAGTGTAAAGTTAAAGCAAAAAGGGTTAGGAATTAGAAAATGGAATAAAATAAGTGAGCTACTTGATTGACTTAACTAAGCTAGTAGGTGACAAGTAGGTGCATCACCTACTTTGACCTATTGACCAGCCTAAAGAACTAAGTAGGTGCATCACCTACTAAGACTATTTTGACTAGCTTAGAGGGTCAAGTACACCCATCACATACTTGAATAAATCTAGCCCAAAGAAGTGAAAGAAATGGGAAGAATTGGCAGCCAAGACCCAATAATTTTAAATCCACAAAGGCTCAAGTTAAATGGACAAGTAGGTGCATCACCTTGTTAACAATTTATGGCCCAAAAGAAGCCAAGAAAGTCGGCCAAAAGAAGGTCCCTTTAAAAGGGATAAGATTAGTTCATTTTAACTTGTGGAAAAAAAGATTTCAAAAGTTCTTTCTTGCTGTCTATATTAGCTTCACATAGGATCCATAAAATACCATTAGGGTTCTTAAATATTCTCTCTCTATTCAAGCTAAGTTGAAGGGGAGTTCAAGATCTTGATGAAGTACAAGTTAGGAGAACAGATTTTCAGAATTTGAGGTAAAGTTACTGCCAATTTTCTTGCCCTCTTTATATACAAGTTTGGTGAAACATTATGTATGTATTTGTGTCACGAACCATGGGGTAATGATTGGAATCCTTGAGTTTAATATTTTCTTATTATGTTGGAAGATGTTTGGGGCTGTTTATATGTTTATATTGGGGGACAATTTGGCTGATCTTGGAAGGGGATGTGTGTAGTTGTCTTGAAGTATGGAAGGAGGGTGTGATGATACACCATTTAATTGGGTGTTATGTTAACTTGCTGCCTGCACATTTTTGTATACTGTTTGGTATATGTTGTGAAGTCGGAAGAGTTTCAAGGGACCTTATGAGAAGGTCGTATAGTATATAGACGTGGTTAAAAGAGAAGGGGTGGAAGGAACACTCTTGATTTGATCAATTATGAGCTTACTGCCCGGTTACTAATTTAGTGAGATTAGGTAGCCCAAATTGGTTAATTAGCTACTAATGCTAGTTTTGCCACTTATTTCATTATAGATAAATAATCTTAAAGGGATAAGCTTAATTCATTGTAATATCCAAGTTGAACAGCAAGGTATGTAAGGCTATCTGATTACACATTATTTGGCATGAAATCTAGTACTTGTGTTACTACTAACAAAGTGAGTTTTGTAAGTGCTCTTCCTAGTAAAGGGTACATAGTGGCAGTGTACAATCTGCCACATGGCTAATGATCTTTTCCCCACTCCATAGTGTGTCAAAGTACTTCAACTTGTGTTTACTATTAGATCTGCATGTTTACTCTTCCAAGTACTAGTATGAAAAAGGTACTTTCAACAACAAGCTTCCTGACTTCTCCTCTTAGTCAAATGAGGTCCATTGTGTCATTTAAGTGCTTAAGTATTACATTAATGTTACAGTTACTTCTTATGTCATTGTTACTGACTTAAGTGTATATTCACGTGTATTTTACTACTGGTCTATAGTTTCGAGCTCAATAATGGTTATGACCACCAAGAAAATGATCTCAAAGAATAAAGAAACTATATGAAGTAATCTGTATATGTGTGGGTGGCAGCCCAGGGGTGAAAGCCTAGCATGGGTCGATCTGAATTTGTACATTTAAGAGGGTAGCATCTCAGGGCTAAATTGCCTAGCATGGGACTCTTCTTCTACCACTGATCAGTTGGTGATTTATATCACATGTCTTACAAATATTATAAAGGAAAGAAGAATAAAGAAAGGAATGTAATGTACATGATTCCACAAGTGTAAGCAAAGGTGGTCTTATGTTCTTATCTGCACGTTTATGCATTGATACCTGATTCCATTTGAGCTCTTGGTTTACATATGGTTACTTTACGCCTTACATATTCAGTACATTCTTTCATACTGACATCCCTCACGAGGGACACTGTGTTTCATGCCACAGGCACAGGTAATCCATCTAGTAGACCTCCCTAGTAGGAGCACAAGATCCTTAGCTACTATTGGTGAGCTCCAGGTTGATTTGGGGCTTTACCATGTCTTTGGTACATATTTTTGGTATTGTATAGTTAAGGGTAAGTTGGGGACCTGTCCCAACCTAAGCTAAGTTTGTCCATCTTGTAGAGGCTTTCTATACTAATGTATAAAGTACAGTGTGTCTTATCTCTTAACAGTTTTGGCCTCAATGGCCAAACCATGTACATAAGTTATGGGCCTATCTATGTCGGTCTTTTATCACTACAACTTATATATTGTTAAAGATTTATGACTGTCATAGTTATACGCATGGTAAGCACAAGCTATAAGTTGGTTCTCTCGGGCCTTTAGGGCAACGGGTGCCTGTCTGCCTTAATGAGATTTGAGGCATGACAAAAGTGGTATCAGAGCAGGTCATCCTAGGAAGTCTACAAATTTGTGTCTATGTAGAGTCTTTCTTATGGGTGTGTTGTGCACCACATCTATAAGTAGGAGGCTATGGGACATTTAGGAGTTGTCTCTTTTTCTTTATCTCTTAGATCGTGCGATAGGGCCAATGTTGTAGGTTTATCATATCTAATTTTTAAATTGTTTTCATTATAGAAAAAATGCCAGTTACAAGGAGAAGTAAGAGTACATGTCAGCAAGTAGATGCGACTGTTGGAGAAGGGGCCAAAAAATCACCACCTAGATGAGCTAATCAAAGTGAGGCTCAAGATGTGTCTCTATCATGGACTTCCTCCACTCCTCCATCTCCAGAAGAGCTAAGGAGGGAAGTAGCATCCCAAGAACCACCTATTAATGCTACTGACCTAGATTTAAAGAATCCGGTCAAATTATTGACTCGTATACTTGTTGGTCAAGGACAAGGGCAAGCAGGTTCAATTGCAGGTACTAGTGGTGCAAATAGGGCAACTAGTGTGCGGATACATGATTTCCTTAATTTGGACCCTCAATCATTCACTGGGTCAGATCCTAATGAAGATCCTCAAGAATTTATTGATCAAATCCAGAGGACCTTAGATATTATGCATGTATATGGTAAGAAAGCAGTTGAGCTGGCAGCATATAGATTAAAGGGTGTGGCTATATTATGGTACGAAGCTTGGAAACAATCTAGGGGTAGAAATGCACCTTTATCTAAATGGAAAGAGTTCAAAAAGGCATTCCTTGACCATTATCTACCATTGGAGATCTGGGAGGCCCGTGCAACTCAGTTTTTAAATCTTCACCAAGGAAATATGATCATGAGACAGTATAGTCTCAAGTTTAATTCTTTGGCCAAGTATGCTCCTAATGTAGTAGCTACTATGGAGGATAAAGTTCAACGATACATGTATAGATTGGATTCATATCTGGTTAGGGATTATACTATTGCTGCTTTGAACAAAGAACATAGATATAGCAAGGATACAAGCTTTTAAATAAAAGATGGAGGACCAAAGGCAAAGGAGAAGGACACAAGAGTCGGAAAAAGGGCATTCCAACAGGGCCAGATCTATGGGGCAGTTTACGCTATCCCAAGGAGAGTTTAGGCCACAGTTTTCTAATAGACTAAGTCCATCATCTTCATACTCTATAGCTAGCGCTCAACCTCGGTTTTAAGGGTCTAAGGGTAATACGTTTGGGCAAAGAAGTGAGAGTAAAGGCTCACAAGTAGCAAGGTACCAAGAGCAAGGAAGTACGAGCCAATCAAGACCTCCTATTCAGTCTTGTAAACAATGTGGAAGAAATCATCCAGGTATATGTCAGCTTGGGACAAATGCTTGCTTTTGGTGTGGTACACTAGGACACATGATGAGAAATTACCCTCAAAGGGGCATGGGTGGCATGGCACAACCTACTGGATTGATTACTGCATCATCATCATCAATGCCTTCTTTAGGTAGGGGCAACAAGTTCCCATAGGTCATGGAAAAGGTGGTAGAGGAGTAGCTAGTTCTAGCGGAGCTCAGAATCGTACATATGCTCTAGAGGATCGACAGAATTTGGAGACTTCACCTGATGTGGTTATAGGTACATTGTCCATCTTTTCACATAATGTATATGAATTAGTTGATTCGGGATCTACACTATCATATGTCACTCCATTAATTTCTAGGAAGTTCGAAAGAACACCAGAATTATTGGTTGATCCATTTGAGGTGTCTACGCCAGTTAGCGAATCTATTATAGCTAGAAAAGTCTATCATAATTGCATAGTAACTATTTGTGATCATGATATATTGGTTGACCTTGTTGAGATTGAAATGATGGATTTTGATGTTATAATGGGTATGGATTGGTTAGCTTGTTGTTATGCCACGGTAGATTGCCGAGCTAAGCGGGTGCATTTCCATTTTCCAAAAGAGGCAGTCCTTGATTGGAGAGGTCATATTGGGGCACCAAGAGGTAAGTTTATTTCTTATCTTAAGGCAAGGAAGATGATGTCCAAAGGGTACATATGTCATCTAGTAAGAGTGAGAGATGTCAATGCGGAGTCACTAACTCTTTAATCCATTCCAGTGATAAATGAATTTTCTGATGTATTTCCTGAAGAGCTTCTAGATTTGCCTCCAGAATGAGAAATAGAGTTTGGTATTGATGTGATTCCAGGTACTCAACCTATCTCCATCCCTCTATTTAGAATGGCCCCAGCAAAACTACGAGAACTAAAAGAGCAACTAAAAGATTTATTAGAAAAGGGATTCATAAGGCCTAGTATGTTCCCTTGGGGTGCACCAGTTTTATTTGTATGTAAGAAAGATGGTTCATTGGAAATATGTATTGACTACCGGTAGATGAATAAGGTGATGATTAAGAACAAATATCCCCTCCCTAGAATTGACGATTTGTTTGATCAACTATAGGGTGCTAAGTGTTTTTCAAAGACTGACTTGAGGTCAGGTTATCATCAAGTAAAAGTAAAAGAAAAAGATATACCCATGACAACTTTTAGAACACGTTATGGCCATTTTGAGTTTTTAGTTATGTCATTTGGGCTAACAAATGCACCGACAACTTTTATGGATTTGATGAATAGGGTGTTCAAGCCATTCTTAGATGTGTTTGTGATTGTATTCATAAATGATATCTTGGTCTATTCAAGATCGAAAGAGGACCATGCCAATCACTTGTGACATGTGTTACAGATTCTTCGTGATCATAAGTTGTATGCAAAGCTCTCTAAATGTGAGTTTTTGTTAAAATCTATGGCATTCCTGGGTCATATTGTCTCTGATGAAGGAATAAGGGTTGATACTCAAAAGATAGAAGTTGTGAAAAACTGGCTAAGACCTACAACACCTACCGAGGTTCGTAGTTTCCTTGGTTGGTAGATTATTATAAAAGGTTTGTTGAAGGATTTTCTTCTATTTCTGCACCCTTAACTAAGCTAACACACAAAGCAGCCAAGTTCCAATGGCTCAATGCATGCGAAAGAAGCTTCCAAGAGCTGAAGAATAAGTTGACTTCTACACCTGTATTAGTATTTCCAGAAGGCACAAAAGGTTTTGCAGTATATTGTGATACTTCGGGAGTGGGCTTAGGATGTGTATTGATGCAACATGATAAAGTAATAGCGTGTGCCTCAAGACAATTGCGGCCCCATGAGAAAAATTATCCAACCCATGATCTAGAGCTAGCAACGGTTGTATTTTCTTTGAAGATATAACGCCACTACTTGTATGGGGTTCATGTTGACATATATACTGACCATAAGAATTTGCAATATATCTTTAAGCAGAAGGATCTGAATCTGAGGCAACGAAGATGGCTTGAGTTATTAAAAGATTATGATGCTGATATCTTGTATCATTCGGGGAAAGCAAATGTGGTAGCTGATGATTTAAGTCGTAAGACAATGGCAAGCACCTACGGGAAGTTTATGGAAGGATAGATAATAGCTAAGAATCTATATCAACTAGCTATCTTGGGGGTTTGCCTTCTTGAATCTACAAATGAAGGGGTAACAGTGCAAAATACGGCAAAATCCTCATTAGTAGCTGAAGTAAAAGAGAAGCAATATAAGGATCCTATTCTATTACAGCTCAAGGAGAAGGTACAACAAGGGGTGACAAAGGCATTTGAGCTTACACAAAACAAAGTACTCAAATACCAAAACAGATTATGTGTACCTAATGTAGATGGACTAAGAAAGAGGATTATGGCGGAAGCCCATCATTCAAGATATTCCATCCATCCGGGCACAACCAAAATGTTTCATGACTTGAAAGGAGTGTATTGGTGGAGTGACATGAAGAAGAATATTGCAGAATTTGTGGCTGAATATCCAAATTGTTAATAAGTTAAAGTGGAGCACCAAAAGCCCGAGGGTTATATGTGATAAGTTTTTATTCTATCTGTTTATTTAGCTTCTAATCTTATACCTTTGCTAGTATAAAGTGCTTTAGAAGTGTTCAGGAAGATTGGAGTGAAAACAAGTCAAAATAGACCTAAAAGGAACTGATGATCACTGGCACAATATTGCTTATCGCGATCGTGAGAGTGGAGCCACGCGACCGCGATTCACAAGGACGGAACTAAACCTACGCTACCGTGAAGTGAATCCATGCGACCGCATGGAAGGAAATTTCAGAGCCTTGTGATCGCGAAGGTCATGCATGCGATCGCGATGAAGGTTTCATCAGCTGTGGGGCAGATTTGGAAATTCCCATTTTTGGAAACCCCAATTCATATAAAACTCTTCCCAGCCAATTGGGAACATATCTTTGGCTATTTTCACAACTTTTGAGCAAGCTTGGGAGTAAGGTTCATCAACCAACACCATAGGAGTGAAGATTTGGATGCTCTTTATTGTAAAATCTTTAGTTTCAATTCTTCAACTCTTGTTCTTAATTTCTATTATATTGGAGTATTATTGACATGAGATTTTGGGTTTGTATTAGTGATAATACTTGTTGGGTTATTGAATTCATATATAGATTTTGTTCTTGTTTAATTATTTGGGTCTCATGAACCTTTCATTGCTTGAATTTATGGTCAATGGTTGCAAACATTGACTTAGCTTTCTGATTTGGGTTATTGCTCGGGAGAGAATTTCCCTAAATTTGGGAAGATTCAATAGTGGGTACTTGGGAATCCATCTAGATTGGAGGCTAGGAATAGCTCCTATTGCAGAATCTCCCATTTAAGGGTTCGAGCTAGGAATAGGATGACCTCCCCAAGTTAATTGGTTGCTTGTTATCACACCGAATGATGTTCTAACCAAAATCATTGGAAATAGGAATGTTGATCGAGAGATAGCATTCCACACTTATTACTAAGACTACCTAAGTGTAAGTCGGGTGCAAGTCTTGTGAATTTGAATTCCCAAGCCCATATCTCCCTTGTTATCCTCATTGGCGAAATCAAGGTGAGAGCCATTGATCAATCTATCTTTTATTTGATTTTCTTTATCTTTTAGTTGTAGTTAAAACCCCCCTTTTTATATATCTTCTCTCCCCCTTTTCTAATTGAATTTCAATAATTTGCTTTTATTCTTTATTAGCTAGATCGTGACTATATTGTTCCCTTGGGTATGACCCCGACACTCATTGGGAATTATAAAAAAAAAATTAACTACGCGATCGACGTGACCTCCTAATTGGAGAACACGATTTGAGCGTTTATCAAAAATTGGCGTCGTTGCCGGGGAACAATTTGGCATATTGAGTTAGTTTAGAATTTGAGTTTACTAACTCTAGTTCAATTTTGTGAATAATTATTTTTCTTTTAGTTAGTTTTAGTTTGTTGATGACATCATGGCTTATTTGAATGTTAGAAAGGTGGATGGTTGCATTTCAATTTATATTTCCTGACTATTGTGTTTATTGTGGAGGACCCCACCTTGGACAAAGGTGTAGAATTGTCCCTAGGAGGGGAAGGTATTCTCCCTCTTGTTCCTATGATGGGCGCAATTGCTATTTGTGTGGTGGTCATCACGGACATTGGAGCGATTGCCCCAATGATGATCATCCCCCTCCCCCTTCTTGTGCTAATAATGTTGCTAGTGGTGCTTGTGACCTTAATAGGGACTATGAATTCACAAGCGAATAAGGTGTATATGGTAAGCTCTAAACCCTTTTGGCCTCGCTAGAAACCAAGAGGAGAATGTGCAGTCCATAAAGCAATGCTTTGTGGACGCAAGGGCGAAAGAAGAGGAAAACACAAGGGAGGATCATGAATTGAAGGTGGTGTTGAAACCAACTACCCCATTTGCGGGTCATGATATCATAGAATCTCTAAGTGAGGATGTTATGAACAAGGCAAGCTTAAAGGTGGAGATGCCCAAACCCCTCTTCAACCTTTGTTTGACCTTAAGTTTGATTGAATGGATGAAATTTAAAGTAGTCAAGCTTATGGAAGACCTTGGAAGGAGGGTGGATGAAGGTTTATCCAGGTTTGAGTTTGTCGTGGAACGAAGGCAAAGCGTCCTTCTCACTTGAAGGCCAAAAGGTGCGACATGCGGAATCAAGAGAATGGCCTTTTCATGATAAAACCTTCACCCCGGGAGTGTCACCGGAAATTCGATTCATGTTTAGGTCGAAGGTTCAAATATTCCAAGTGGAAATCTCGATGGTGAGGTAGCCGGCGTCGCGCCGCAATGTTAAATTGTGCGCTTTACGGGAGGCAACCCATCATTTTTATGCTTTACTTCACTTTTTGTTTCTTTTTGGTTTGTTTTTAGGTGCCCCAAGGAATGAGAAGAGGAACCAAGAGTTAAAAAGCACCCAAAAATACCTCTAAAAATGTGGTTTTCGCACCTGGAAGAGTGCCCCCCATCGCACATGCCATCGCACAATCAAACAGTGAACTAATTAAAAGACCGGCATGTGCGAATGTGGTGCATTTCACACCTCCCAAAGTGCATGTCGCACCTAGCATCGCACGTCAAAGTAGTGCATTGTGCAAAATTTCAGAAAACTCAGTCGATGCTAAGGCATCGCGATCACGACCCTTGACCATCGCGATCGCGATGAGATAAAATTTTAATAACTCTTCGCGATTGCGTAGAGTTATAGGATATTAAATCATCACAATCGCATGAGAAGGCCACGAGACAACGAAAAGTCATGTAAGCCATTTCAAAAGCAAAAATTGCTTTGAAACTTGATTTTTCTCTTTTCTAAGGAAACTAAGATAAACATTCACCATCAACTTCAATTTCATAAGAATCTTTGCAACTCCTCAGGTATGATCTCCACTTTCTCTTCTTCAATCTACCCTCATTTTGTGTTAAAGTAAGTGCTTCAAACACCCAAGTGGGTGTCAATCTTTGCTTTCTTCATAATGTGTAAATTGGATGTTTGGTATGAAATTGTGGGTAAAATCTAGTGGGGGGTTATAAATCTGTTGGTTTACTGATTTTTGGGGTAAAAATTGATGCCCATGTGGTATAAAAATGGTGTGCAAAAGGGTGCAAGGCACCTGTTCGATGAAATGTTTGAACTGAATTTTCTGGGCAAGAAGATGACCATCGCGATTGCGATGCCCAAATCCCGCGATCGCAATGACCGACTTCTCTGAGCCTCACAATCATGATGCCCTATTCCATGATCGTAATACTTTAATATTTTGAAAAAATAATTTTTGTCTTTGCGATCGCGATGTATAGGGTCGCGATCGTGATGACCAGTTTTCATTACCTCAAAAATAGCAACTCTGCCTAGCTTTGCTCGGAATCATTTTGGCTTATTTCTTTGGCCTAATCTGGTCCTAATACATTGCTTTACATGCCTATCTTGTTGTTTGACAACTTTGTTCCTTGTGTAGGTACCTTAAGCTTGAAAATGGCAGAATTTTACATGAAGATGCCAACCAAATGGCCGACGAAGAGTACTTTGACCAAGGAACCTTCGTCTCCCTCAAGTGCTCCTAACTTTATGACCGCCTCTTGACAAAGCCAATCACGAGGGAGCGAGGTATTGTGTTGAATGAATTGGAGGAGAAATAGGCTGACTTTTATAGGAAGTTGGTTGACAGTGGGTGGATTTGCTTTGCTGCCGAACCTATCAAGGCGAACTTTGCCGTGGTCTGAGAGTTCTATGAAAATGCGGCTGAGACAGACTTCGCCAACAACTTAATGGTGCAGGTGTGGGGAAAACTGGTTTTCTTTGATCCGGAGTTGATCAATGGATATTACAACCTCCTGAATGCCGATAATGCCACTTACAAAGCCCGAGCTACGGAAAAAGGGCCCGAGTGGTTTATGGAACATTTGCATGATGGCAAGATCCCGTAATGGATAGCATTGAATACAAGGATCGAGTCATCCGAGTTTAACCTCGAAGCCCGCACTTGGCTTTTGATCATTTGTGCCCGAGTTATGCCATCCAAGAATGAGTTTGACATGACCACTGACAAAGAAAGGGTGATTTGTGCTCTAATAGAGGGACTCTCGATGAATGTGGGGCAATTAATTATGCATGAAATTTAACAAGTATTGCTCGGAGGTAACAAATGTCTAGTTTTTCCTTCGTTGATCACATACTTGTGCTACCAAGCTGGGGTCTCCAAGAGGGATGAAGAGAATGAGAGTAAACCCGAGAAAATGATCCACCTTTTGAAGAAGAGAGGCCCTATGCAAGCATCAAAGAAGAAGAAGATAGACATGGATTCATCATTATTTGGTCTATTTTCTGAGTCTAGCACGTGAGTCAGCCGCTGCTACTGAGACTATTGGTCCTCTCTGAATTAGGACTCTGATACTCTGCGACATCTTCAGCTAAGTCTATGGCATGGATGCCCATATTTATCATATTGTAGCAGGCTTACCTTTGGGTCTGTGTGAGACTTTCACTTCACCAGCATCATGGCCACCACCCTCCACTACTCCTAGTGGCCCTGCACTAGCTAGTGTAGTAAGCCAGCAACAACACATCAAGGAGAGGTTGGCTAAGGTGGAGAGGCGATAGAAAAAGTAGAGGCACCATGATAGGAAGCAAAGCAAGTTCCTCACGAAGATGATGAGCACTCTAAGGAAGCTATGTGGATCTGATGCTGAGGAGAATGCTGATGAGGGAGACTGGGTCCTTTCTCGACCTAGCAGTTCTAGTTCTGAGTGATACAACCTTTAGGGAGCCCCCTCAAACTCTTCTCTTATTTTATTGCAGTGAGGGCACTGCACATTGTTAGTTGGGGATGGCTAGCACTCTATCTAGCATGTTATTTTATTTTCAATATTTCACCTTTGTCGGGCTTGTTTTCTTTGTATTATTGGATATTGGTATGCCCTTGTCGAGCTTGTTTTTGCTATGTTTGCCCTCGTCGGTTTTGTTTGTTGATATGGATGGAGTTGATGGTTTAGGTTGTTAGTTATTTTCTTGTAGCTTCTTTATTTTTTTTTCTGTTTATAGCAAGTGTGTTGGATGTTTTGGAGCCAGGGGAAGTCTGAGTACCCGTTAGGCTAGATAAAGATTATCGAAGTTGGGACACAGCATCATACATGTCGATGTGTGAACCGCACGATCTTCGCACATGCCTATTGTTGGCTTGAGCATTGCACGTGCGACCCGCACTTTGGCATGTGCGAATCGCATGTACCTATTAATTATGATGGTTGGTTCAACCCACTTTGTGTAGCCATACCGATTTAGATAGATGAATTGGCCCAATGATAGACTCAGTGCCGTCATTCTTAAGGGCAAATCGTCATCTTTTGAGGTTTTGGTTGCAATTGACTTGTTTGGTACTAATGAAGTAGTCTTGCTTGTTAAGTGAAATAGGCTTACCCTTCCAAAAAAATTGTGAAAAGTGCATGGCGAAGATTAATGTTGTGACAACCCCTTTTATCTTTTTGTGACTCTTAGCCTATTAGCGGTGATAATATGGAATGGCTCCTCCTTGATTCTTGATTAGGAAGTTAAAAATTGATCCTTCTTGAATAATTCACATGTCATGTGTGGTGAGGTGTAGTTGAATAATTCTCGATCATGCATGTCATCTAGAACTTGCCCTGAATGTGATTCAAGGCGAAATTCTAGGTGTAACCAAGCTTGGAAAATGACCTTAGGCCCTTTTTGATAGCCACTTCACCCAAATGACTTCCCATGACATCAACTCTAGTGAACCCCTTTAAGCTTGTGACCATCCTTTGGCACCTTGTAACACCTTGACCTTTTTGGAACCTCTATTTTTGCACCTATTCTCCTTAATTGCTTGAAAATGAAATGTAGGCTAAAAGCCTAAATTTGGGAGGGGGTGGGGGGGAAACAAAAAATAACATAGACAAATGCCTAAGTTTGGGGTGCATGTGATCAAATGAGGAGAAGAAAAGAAGTGCACTTCAAGTGCTAGGTAGCACTTTAATTTCGAATTGAAAATTGCTCCAAAAGATCAATCCAATGAGCAAATTGAAAAGCAAAAATAGGTGCTACCAAGTGAAGGTGATATAAGGAGTTGAATGATTATGAGTTAAAAAGGAGAATCTTGGGTTGTGTGAAGGAGAAATAAGGTGAAGTTGAAATTGAAAACGTGAGTGTTGTTTGAAATGAGAGCAAAAAAGCATTAGGGAGGTGTAGTCACTTGAACCAAATAATATCATCACCTTAACCCTAGCCAACATCGTAACCCATATGTCCTTGGTGATTCCGAGCTTGGCTACCCTACATTAGTGGCGATCTACATGAAGAGCAAGCCTATGGTTCGACGTGTGTGCACTTGAATTTCCTTGTGAGTGTGAGTGTTTGTGTTTGTCCCTTGTGATTGTTCTTTGTACATAATGTGTTTTTGGGACTTTCGTTCTTGTGAGGGAATACGAATTAGGATAGTTGGTGACATTGATAAACTCTGAAAATAGGTCAAAATGAGCATGTTTTGATAAGCTAGTAGTTTGAGTCACATCTCGAGGGGAATGCTTAGAGTAAATTATCATGTGATTGACTAATCATTAGTACCAACCGAAGCCATGCTTGGTTCTTGAAATGGGATTCCTTGGCTTGTGGTATTGTCATTTGCACCTGTGTTGTACGCCTCTTGAGTTAGAACTTTTAAGTTGCTTGAGGACAAGCAATAGTTCAAGTTTGGGGGTTTGATAAGTTGGTATTCTACCTACTTCTTTAGCTTTTAATCTTATACCTTTGCTAGTATAAACTGGATAAAGAGTGTAATTTGACACGAATTTCTTCTATTTTACAGGTTTCTGTGCTTTAGAAGTGTTCGGGAAAGATTGGAGTGAAAACAAGTCAAAATTGAACTAAAAGGAACTGCTGATCACTGGCACAATATTGCTCATCGCGATCGCGAGGGTGGAGCCACGCGATCGTGATGCACAAGGACAGAGCTAAAACTACGTGACCACAAAGTGAATCCGCACAACTGCGTGGAAGGAAATTTTAGAGCCTCGCGGTCGCGAAGGTCACGCATGCGATAGTGATGAAGGTTTCATCAGCTACGGGGAAGATTTGGAAATTCCCATTTTTCAAAACCCCAATTCAAATAAAACTCTTCCCAGTCGATTAGGAACATATCTTTGGCTATTTTCACAACTTTTCACCAAGCTTGGGAGCAAGGTTCATCAACCAACGACATAGGAGTGAAGATATGGATGCTTTTTATTGTAAAATCTTTAGTTTCCATTCTTCAACTCTTGTTCTTAATTGCTATTCAATTGGAGTATTGTTGACTTGAGATTTTGGGTTTGTATTAGTAATAATACTTGTTGGGTTATTGAATTCATATATAGATTTTGTTCTTGTTTAATTATTTGGGTCTCTTAAATCTTCTATTGCTTGAATTTATAGTCAATGTTGCAAACATTGACTTAGCTTTCTGATTTGGGTTATTGCTCGAGAGAGAATTTTCTTAAATTCGGGAAGATTCAATAGTAGGTACTTGGTAATCCATCTAGATTGGAGGCTAGGAATAGCTCCTATCGCGAAATATCCCATTTAAGGGTCCGAGCTAGGAATAGGATGACCTCCCCAAGTTAATTGGTTGCTTGTTATCACACCGAATGATGTTCTAACCAAAATCATCAGAAATGTGGATGTTGATCGAGAGATAGCATTCCACACTTATGACTAAGAATACCTAAGTGTCAATCGGGTGCAAGTCTTGAGAATTTGAATTCCCAATCCCATATCTCCCTTGTTATCCTTTCTTGGCGAAAGCAAGGTGAGAGCCATTGATCAATCTATCTTTTATTTGTTTTTCTTTATCTTTTAGTTGTAGTTAAACCCCCCCTTTTTATATATCTTCTCTCCCCCTTTCCTAATTGAACTTCAATAAGTTGGTTTTATTCTTTATTATCTCGATCGCGACTACATTGTTCCCTTGGGTATGACACCGACACTCGTTGGAAATTATAAATTTTGTTTTGACTACGCTATCGCCGTGACCTCCTAATTGTAGAGCACGATTTGAGCGTTTTTCAATATGCAATATATAGATCTTCCAATTTTAAAGTGGGACATGATCAACATGGATTTTATCACTAGTTTACCCCGCTCATTTTGGAAACTTGATTCCATATGGGTAATAGTTTATAGACTCACCAAATCAGCACACTTCTTGCTGGTCAAGACTACTTATACAGTTGAAGATTATGCAAGGTTATATATTCAAGAGATAGTTCGGTTACATGGAGTGCCAATCTCTATTATATATGATAGAGGAGCTCAATTCACCGTGAATTTTTCAAAGTCATTTCAGAAGAGTTTGGAAACACAAGTGAATTTAAGTACATCCTTTCACCCTCATACGGATGGTCAGGCAGATCATATAATCCAAACACTTGAGGATATGTCGCGAGCTTGTGTATTAGACTTCCAAGGTAGCTGGTATGACCATTTGCCGTTCATTGAGTTTGCTTAAAACAACAGCTACCATTCAACTATCAAAATGGAACCTTATGAAGCTTTATATGGGAGAAAGTGCAGATCACCAATCGGATGGTTTGAAGTGGGTGAAACTGCCTTATTTGGGCCAAATCTTGTTCATCAAGCTATGGAAAAAGTTAAGGTGATACAACAGCGGCTAGCAACAGCTCAAAGTCGACACAAATCATATGCAAATATTAGAAGAAGAGGGGTGAAGTTTGCTATAGGAGATTAGGTATTCTTGAAGGTGTCACCAATGAAAGGGGTGATGAGATTTGGTAAAATAGGAAAGTTGAGTCCGCGCTATATAGGGCCATATAAGATTATTTGAAAAGTTGGCCAAGTTACATATGAGTTAGAGATGCCCCAAGAGCTTTCAATAGTTCATCCCGTATTTCATGTCTCAATTCTTCGAAAGTGTATAGGTGACCCATCTCGTATTACTCCTACTAAAGATGTACAAGTTACGGGAGATCTTACCTATAAAGAAGTACCCATTGCTATTCTGGATTGACAAGTTAAGAAATTAAGAAATAAAGAAGTAGCTTCCGTAAAAGTACTATAGAGAAACCAACAAGTAGAAGAAGTTACATGGGAAGAGGAAGAAGTAATGAAATCCAAATATCCTCATGTAGTTCAGTCCAATGAGAGAGATAAAAATATTGAGTTGAAACATTGAAAAGTAAGTATAAGTCTATATGTATTATGTGGATAATAGTAGTGCTTAACTTAGGCTTGAACTTGTTTGGGCTGACTAACTATACTAACATTCGAGGATGAATGTTTTTTAAGGGGGGAGGATGTAACACCCCGTATTTTGCGTATACTAGTATTATTCATTTGATTTAGCCTTGTTTTATAAGTGAAGGACCAAGTTTCTTTTATGAGTAGTGATGGTTTAAAATAGGTGTGGATAGTATCATAATGCCTCATACATTTCAGTACATATACGACCAAGTTGATCCTGACAGAAGTATTTAAGCTTGAGATAGAAACGTGGTATTTGAGCTTAAAGTTTAAAGTGAAGTGTAAAGTTAAAGCAAAAGGGGTTAGGAATTAGAAAATGGAATAAAATAAGTGAGCTGCTTGCTTGACTTACCTAAGCTAGTAGGTGACAAGTAAGTGCATCACCTACTTTGACCTATTGACCAACCTAAAAAACTAAGTAGGTGCATCACCTACTAAGACTATTTTGACTAGCTTAGAGGGTCAAGTACACCCTTCACATACTTGAATAAATCTGGCCCAAAGTAGTGAAAGAAAGGGGAAGAATTGGCAGCCAAGGCCCAATAATTTTAAATCTAAAAAGCCCCAAGTTAAATGGACAAGTAGGTGCATCACCTAGTTAACAATTTATAGCCCAAAAGAAGCCAACAAAGTCGGCCAAAAGCAGGTCCCTTTAAAAGGGATAAGATTAGTTCATTTTAACTTGTGGAAAAACATATTTCAAAAGTTCTTTCTTGCTATCTATCTTAGCTTCACATAGAATCCATAAAATACCATTAGGGTTCTTAAATATTCCCCTCTTTTCAAGCTAAGTTGAAGGGGAGTTCAATCTCTTGAAGAAGTACAGGTTAGGAGAACAGATTTTCAGAATTTGAGGTAAAGTTACTGCCCATTTTTTTGCCCCTATTTATATACAAGTTTGGTGGAAAATTTTGTATGTATTTGTGTCAAGAACCATGGGGTAATGATTGGAATCCTTGAATTTAATATTTTCTTATTGTGTTGGAGGATGTTTGGGGCTGTTTTAGGGGCTGTTTATATGTTTATATTTGGGGACACCTTGGCTATCTTGGAAGGGGATGTGTGTAGTTGTCTTGAAGTATGGAAGGAGGGTGTGGTGATACACCACTTAATTGGGTGTTATGTTAACTTGGTGCCTGCACATTTTTGTATACTGTTTGGTATATGTTGTGAAGTCGGAAGAGTTTCAAGGGACCTTATGAGAAGGTCGTATAGTATATAGACGTGATTAACAGAGAAGGGGTGGAAAGAACACTCTTGATTTGATCAATTACGAGCTTACTGCCCGGTTACTAATTTAGTGAGATCAGGTAGCCCAAATTGGTTAATTAGCTACTAATACTAGTTTTGCCACTTATTTCATTGTAGATAAATAATCTGAAAGGGAGAAGCTTAATTCATTGTAATATCCAAGTTGCACAGCAAGGTATGTAAGGCTATCCAATTCCACATTCTTTGGCATGAAATCTAGTACTTTTGTTACTACCAACAAAGTGAGTTTCCTAAGTTCTCTTCGTAGTAAAGGGTACATAGTGGAAGCATACAATCTGCAACATGGCTAATGATCTTTTCCCCACTCCATAGTATGTCAAAGTACTTCAACATGTGTTTACTATTAGATCTGCATGTTTACTCTTCCAAGTACTAGTATGAAAAAGGTACTTTCAACAGTAAGCTTCCTGACTTCTTCTCTTAGTCAAATGAGGTCCATTGTGTCATTTAAGTTCTTAAGTATTACATTGATGTTACAGTTACTTCTTATGTCATTGTTCCTGCCTTAAGTGCATATTCACGTGTCTTGTACTACTGGTCTATAGTTCTGAGCTCAATAATTGTTATGATCACCAAAACAACGATCTTAAAGAATAAAGAAACTATATGAAGTAATCTATATATGTGTGGGTGGCATCCCAGGGGTGAAGGCCTAGCATTGGTCGATCCCTATTTATGTACTTATGGGTGGCAGCCTAGGGGCGAAAGCCTAGCATGGGTCGATCCCAATTTGTACATTTAAGAGGGTAGCATCTCAGGGGCTAAATTGCCTAGCATGGGACTCCTCTTCTACCACTGATCAGTTGGTCATTTATATCACATGTCTTACAAAGATTATAAAGCAAAGAAGAATAAAGAAAGGAATATAATGTACATGATTCCACAAGTGTAAGCAAAGGTGGTCTTATGTTCTTATCTATACGTCTATGCATTGATACTTGATTCCATTTGAGCTCTTGGTTTACATATGGTTACTTTATGCCTTACATATTCAGTATATTCTTTTGTACTGACGTTCCTCATGGGGGACACTCTGTTTTATGCCTCAGGCATATGTACTCCAGCTAGTAGACCTCCCTAGTAGGAGCACAAGATACTCAGCTGCTATTGGAGAGCTCCAGGTTGATTCGGGGTTTTACCGTGTCTTTGATTTATATTTTTTGTATTGTATAGTTAAGGGTAAGGCGGGGTCCTGTCCCGACCTAAGCTAAGTTTGTCCAGCTTGTAGAGGCTTTGTAGACTAATGTATAAAGTACAGTGCGTCTTATCTCTTAACAGTTATGGCCTCAACGTCCAAACAATGTACATAAGTTTTGGGCCTATCTATGTCTGTCTTTTATCACTACAGCTTATATCTTGTCAAAGCTTTATGACTGTCATAGTTATACGCATGGTAAACATAAGCTATAAGTTGGTTCTCTAGGGCCTTTAGAGAAATGGGTGCTTGTCCACCTTAATGAGATTTGAGGTGTGACATGAGTCTTCCGCACTACATGCTAACCTTTGTTGGAATTATCATTAGCATAAAAAACTTGAGATGCTTGGTCCGCTAAAATAAAAGGTTCATTTATTTTCAAAAATCTACTCAGATTCACACTCACGAAGTCATACTCATCTCTTTTAACTCCTTTTATTGTATCATACACATCATACCAATTATACCTAAACAAAATCACTCTTCTATTCGGGACAGATTGCAATTCAATCACTTCTGTTAAAACTCCATAGTAATCAAGGTTCTCATTATCTTTATCATTCTCGCCAACTACAACAACACCACAATTTTGAGTCCTTAACTTTTGATCATGATCTTCTACATAAAATCTATATCTATTCACAATGTAACCATTAGAATGTGTTGAATATTTGGTAGGATGACGTGAAAGTGAGAGAAGATCTTCCATGAGCCGACTATTATCTGTTTTATGCAATTGTGCGACCTAAAAACAAAATTATATTCAGTACTTCAGAATGAGTAATAAAACATTAAAATGTGAAATTTGATGTTTATGTATTACTCACCCTATTTTTAAACCATTCAATAAATTCTGGATCCCATTCTACTTCTGATAAGTGTTCAACAGTATCCATATGAGTTTGTGCAAACTCTCTTCAAAATTGAGGTTAACCATAAATTTTATATAGAAACGAGATTACCTAAAAAGAAATAAGAAAAAGAAGATGATATAAAAGAACTCTTCATACTCAAGATATGGCATGACTTCATCACAATTCTTCAGAATGTATATATGTGCTTATTCCATTTCATTTGATTCAAGCTCACATGGATCTTTAGCTCCCAAAACTTTTCCAGGTTGACAAAATATAGGTAAACCTCCATTAGAATTTTTTAAACCCCCACCATAACTCAGTTCAGGCCGATTGAATTTAGTGTCATTTTTATGCAGATACCTTGAACATAAGGTCATACATTCATTAGCAATGTAGTCCTCTGCAATAGAACCTTCTGAACATCCTCTATTACCAATAAAAGATTTCAAAAAATATAACCATCGTTGTCATGACCCGATTTCACAGGTCATGATGGCACCTACAACCACCCAGTAGGCGAACCAATCCCCGTAGCCCAGAATGGTTAGTAATGGGCTACTACCTAACAAAAATGCACAATATGCAGAAATAGCGGAAGCAGAATGTAAAGGTAGACAAAGCGAAAGCAAAACTCGAATATATACATAAGGAAAACTACACCAACCCCAAGACTAGGTATCGATAGTACATAAGCTTCTAATAGAGTACAAGTGCTGAAAGTAACAAAATAAAGTACAATTTGTCTCTGAAAGTACAAGGAGTAACAGTGCCAAGAGATGAGATACGGTCAATCCCCGACCATCAAGCGCTCACCCTAGTCTCAAATATCCACAATCTGCATGAGTCTCCAATGGTATCAATGGAAAAATCTCAACTAATATCTACACAGAAAGTGCAAAAGTGTAGTATGAGCACCAAAACAATGGGTACTCAGTACGAATCATCGGCCGACTGAGCACATATAAGATATAAACACATTAAGTAACAGATAACAAGAAAGCAATCATTGAAGCAATAAAGAAAGCACAAGGAGCTAGCATAGAGAATAGGCAACCAAAATCTACAAGTAAAACATGCTAGCACAGAGGATACAATTACACACAATCACAGGTGAAGAAAAGGAGAACGCACCTGGGGTCCTTGCACAATAATATCAGTAAGTAAAGAGAAAGAGTGAGTTGAGAAAATGGTGGTATACCGGTAACCTCAAGTAAAGGAAAAAGACTCAAAGCAGTCTAACATACTCAAAATGGAATCAACAAGTATAAGAAATCATAAAATCAATCCAATCATATGATAGCATAAACATGAGTTCACCTCGCAAGTACAACCCTAGGATGGAATAACTAGCCCATAATAACCGAGATATACCACTCAAATCCCGACAATAAAAGAACCAGAATCTCATACTCTGCTTAGAAGGCCACACAAAAGTGCCTCAAAAAGATAGGACTCCCTATCCCTCTAAATAATCAGAAATCCCACAAACAAAGCCTCAACAGGTTAACCATCACTAATTCATTGAGAACCGAGTGCCAAGACAAGCTCTAAATAAAGACATGAGTAAATATAATCTACCTACAGTCCCAACGGCCACCCATACAATCGAGGAACGCAATCAAGTGAATACAAACCCTCCGACCGCCCATACAACCAAAGCGTACACTGAACACATAGCAAATAAGGGTGGAATCAAATGCATGATATGATATGATGTGCCAGTAACTGGTATGTTCCCTCTCAGGTACCCCTCGGGCCCATATAGAGGCGGGACCCATGTAAGGCTCTTTTCTGTGTACCTCTTCTCCGCCGTACACCCTCCTTCCTGGCACGCTGCGTCGGCCCGTAGCCTATGGCCAAGAAATGACAGGGGTCCATGGCTTGTGCGTTGCACATGCGACCCGCACTTTAGCATGTGCAAATCGCATGTACCTATTAATTATGATGGTTGGGTCAACCCACTTTGTGTAGCCATACCAATTTAGATAGATGAATTGGCCCAATGATAGACTGAGTGACGTCATTCTTAAGGGCAAATCATCATCTTTTGAGGTTTTGGTTGCAATTGACTTGTTTGGTACTAATGAGTAGTCTTACTTGTTAAGTGAAATAGGCTTACCCTTCCAAAAATTTTGTTAAAAGTGCATGCCGAAGATTAATGTTGTGACAACCCCTTTTATCTTTTACCCCTTTTATCTTTTTGTGACTCTTAACCTATTAGCGGTGATAATATGGAATGGCTCCTCCTTGATTCTTGATTAGGAAGTTAAAAATTGATCCTTCTTGAATAATTTGCGTGTCATGTGTGGTGAGGTGTAGTTGAATAATTTTCGAGCATGCATGTCATCTAGAACTTGACCTGAATGTGATTCAAGGCAAAATTCTAGGTGTAACCAAGCTTGGAAAATGACCTTAGGCCCTTTTTGATAGCCACTTCACCCAAATGACTTCCCATGACATCAACCCTAATGAACCCCTTTTGAGCTTGTGACCATCTTTTGGAACCTTGTAACACCTTGACCTTTTTGGAACCTCTATTTTTGCACCCATTTTCCTTAATTGCTTGAAAATGAAATGTAGGCTAAAAGCCTAAATTTGGGAGGGGGGTGGGGAAACAAAATATAACATAGGAAAATGCCTAAGTTTGGGGGTGCATGTGATCAAATGAGAAAAAGAAAAGAAGTGCACTTCAAAGGCAAGGTACCACTTTAATTTCGAATTGAAAATTTCTCCAAAAGATCAATCCAATGAGGAAATTGAAAAGCAAAAATAGGTGCTACCAAGTGAAGGTGATATAAGGAGTTGAATGATTATGTGTTAAAAGGAGAATCTTGGGTTGTGTGAAGGAGAAATAAGGTGAAGTTGAAATTGAAAATGTGAGCGCTGTTTGAAATAAGAGCAAAAAAGCATTAGGGAGGTGTAGTCACTTGAACCAAATAATATCATCACCTTAAACCTAGCCAACATCGTAACCCACATGTCCTTGGTGATTCTGAGCTTGGCTACCCTACATTAGTAGCGATCTACATGAAGGGCAAGCCTATGGTTCGATGTGTGTGCACTTGAATTTCCTTGTGAGTGTAAGTATGAGTGTTTGCCCCTTGTAATTGTTCTTTGTACATAATGTGTTTTTGGGACTTTCGTTCTTGTGAGGGCATACAAATTAGGATAGTTGGTGACATTGATAAACTCTGAAAATAGGTCAAATGAGCATGTTTTGATAAGCTAGTAGTTTGAGTCACATCTCGAGGATTGGTTGTTGTAACGTGATTGTTCTTTGTGTTCTATTGCATCATTGAATTGTGTTTTGAAATGAGGAGAATGCTTAGAGTAAATTATCATGTGATTGACTAATCATTAGTACCAATCGAAGCCATGCTTAGTGCTTGAAATGGGATTCCTTGGCTTGTGGTATTGCCATTTGCACCTGTGTTGTATGCCTCTTGAGTTAGAACTTTTAAGTTGCTTGAGGACAAGCAATAGCTCAAGTTTGGGGGTTTGATAAGTTTGTATTCTAACTACTTATTTAGCTTAGAATCTTATACCTTTTCTAGTATAAAGTGGATAAGGAGTGTAATTTGACACGAATATCTTCTATTTTACAGGTTTTTGTGCTTTAGAAGTGTTCGGGAAAGATTGGAGTGAAAATTAGTCAAAATAGAGATAAAAAGAACTGCTGATCACTGGCACAATATTGCTCATCGTGATCGCGAGGGTGGAGCCACGCAATCATGATGCACAAGGACAGAGCTTAAAGTACGCGACCATGAAGTGAATTCACGCAACCGCGTGGAAGGAAATTTTAGAGCCTCGCAATCGCGAAGGTCACGCACGCGATAGTGATGAAGGTTTCATCAGCTGCGTGGAATATTTGGAAATTCCCATTTTGGAAACCCCAATTCACATAAAACTCTTCCCAGTCGATTTGGAACATATCTTTGGCTATTTTCACAACTTTTCACCAAGCTTGGGAGAAAGGTTCATCAACCAACACCATAGGAGTGAAGATTTGGATGGTCTTTATTGTAAAATCTTTAGTTTCCATTCTTCAAATCTTGTTCTTAATTGCTATTCAATTGGAGTATTGTTGACTTGAGATTTTGGGTTTGTATTAGTGAAAATACTTGTTGAGTTATTGAATTCATATATAGATTTTGTTCTTGTTTAATTATTTGGGTCTCTTAAATCTTTCATTGCTTGAATTTATGGTCAATGTTGCAAACATTGACTTAGCTTTCTAATTTGAGTTATTGCTCGGGAGGTAATTTCCCTAAATTCGGGAAGATTCAATAGTAGGTACTTGGGAATCTATCTAGATTGGAGGCTAGGAATAGCTCCTATCGCGAAATCTCCCATTTAAGGGTCCGAGCTAGGAATAGGATGACCTCCCCAAGTTAATTGGTTGCTTGTTATCACACCGAATGATGTTCTAACCGAAATCATCAGAAATGTGGATGTTTATCGAGAGATAGCATTCCACACTTATGACTAAGACTACCTAAGTGTCAATCGGGTGCAAGTCTTGTGAATTAGAATTCCCAAGGCCATATCTCCCTTGTTATCATTGCTTGGCGAAAGCATGGTGAGAGACATTGATCAATCTATCTTTTATTTGTTTTTTTTTATCTTTTAGTTGTAGTTAAAACCCCCTTTTATATATCTTCTCTCCCCCTTTCCTAATTGAACTTCAATAAGTTGCTTTTATTCTTTATTAGCTCGATCGCGACTACATTGTTCCCTTGGGTATGACCCCGACACTCGTTGGGAATTATAAATTTTGTTTTGACTACGCGATCATCGTGACCTCCTAATTGAAGAGCACGATTTGAGCGTTTATCAATATGCAATGTATAGATCTTCCAATTTGGAAGTGGGACATGATCAACATGGATTTTATCACTAGTTTACCCCGCTCATTTTGGAAACTTGATTCCATATGGGTAATAGTTGATAGACTCACCAAATCAGCACACTTCTTGCCGGTCAAGACTACCTATACAGTTGAAGAGTATGCAAGGTTATATATTAAAGAGATAGTTCGATTACATGGAGTGCCAATCTCTATTATATATGATAGAGGAGCTCAATTCACCGTGAATTTTTGGAAGTCATTTCAGAAGAGTTTGGAAACACAAGTGAATTTAAGTACATCCTTTCACCCTCAAACGGATGGTCAGGCAGAACATACAATCTAAACACTTGAGGATATGTTGCGAGCTTGTGTATTAGACTTCCAAGGTAACTGGGATGACCATTTGCTGCTCATTGAGTTTTCTTACAACAACAGCTGCCATTCAACTATCAAAATGGCACCTTATGAAGCTTTATATGGGAGAAAGTGCAGATCACCAATCGGATGGTTTGAAGTGGGTGAAACTACCTTATTTGAGCCAAATCTTGTTCATCAAGCTATGGAAAAAGTTAAGGTGATACAACAGCGGCTAGCAACAACTCAAAGTCGACATAAATCATATGCAAATATTAGAAGAAGAGGGGTGGAGTTTGCTATAGGAGATTGGGTATTCTTGAAGGTGTCACCAATGAAAGGGGTGATGAGATATGTTAAAAAAGAAAAGTTGAATCCGCGCTATATAGGGCCATATAAGATTATTCGAAGAGTTGGCCAAGTTGTATATGAGTTAGAGCTACCCCAAGAGCTTTCAATCGTTCATCCTATATTTCATGTCTCAATGCTTCAAAAGTGTATAGGTGACCCATCTCGTATTACTCCTACTAAAGATGTACAAGTTATGGGACATTTCACCTATGAAGAAGTACCTATTGCTATTCTGGATCGACAAGTTAAGAAATTAAGAAATAAAGAAGTAGCTTCCGTAAAAGTACTATAGAGAAACCAACAAGTAGAAGAAGTTACATGGGAAGAGGAAGAAGTAATGAAATCGAAATATCCTCATTTATTTCAGTCCGATGAGAGAAATGAAAATATTGAGTTGAAACATTGAAAAGTAAGTATAAGTCTATATGTTTTATGTGGCTAATAGTAGTGCTTAACTTACGCTTGAACTTTTTTGGGCTGATTAACTATACTAACATTCGAGGACGAATGTTTGTTAAGGGGGGAGGATGTAACACCCTGTATTTTGCGTATACTAGTATTATTCATTTCATGTAGCCTTCTTTTATAAGTGAAGGACCAAGTTTCTTTTATGAGTAGTGATGGGTTAGAATAGGTGTGGATAGTATCATAATGCCTCATACGTTTCAGTACATATACGGTCAAGTTGATCTCGACGGAAGTATTTAAGCTCGAGATAGAAACGTGGTATTTGTGCTTAAAGTTTAAAGTGAAGTGTAAAGTTAAAGAAAAAGGGGTTAGGAATTAGAAAATGGAATAAAATAAGTGAGTTGCTTGCTTGACTTAACTAAGCTAGTAGGTGACAAGTAAGTGCATCACCTACTTTGACCTATTGACCAACCTAAAAAACTAAGTAGGTGCATCACCTACTAAGACTATTTTGACTAGCTTAGAGGGTCAAGTACACCAATCAAATACTGGAATAAATCTGGCCCAAAGAGGTGAAAGAAAGGGGAAGAATTGGCAGCAAAGGCCCAATAATTTTAAATCTACAAAGCCCCAAGTTAAATGGATAAGTAGGTGCATCACCTAGTTAACAATTTATGGCCCAAAAGAAGCCAAGAAAGTCGGCCAAAAGCAGGTCCCTTTAAATGGGATAAGATTAGTTCATTTTAACTTGTGGAAAAACATATTTCAAAAGTTCTTTCTTGCTGTCTATCTTAGCTTCACATAGCATCCATAAAATACCATTAGGGTTCTTAAATATTTTTCAAGCTAAGTTGAAGGGGAATTCAATCTCTTGAAGAAGTACATGTTAGGAGAATAGATTTTTAGAATTTGAGGTAAAGTACTGCCCATTTTTTTGCCCCTGTTTATATACAAGTTTGGTGGAAAATTTTGTATGTATTTGTGTCAAGAACCATGGGGTAATGATTGGAATCCTTGAGTTTAATATTTTCTTAATGTGTTGGAGGATGTTTGGGGCTGTTTTAGGGGCTGTTTATATGTTTATATTTGGGGACAACTTGGCTGATCTTGGAAGGGGATGTGCGTAGTTGTCTTGAAGTATGGAAGGAGGGTGTGGTGATACACCACTTAATTGGGTGTTATGTTAACTTGGTGCCTGCATATTTTTGTATACTGTTTGGTATATGTTGTGAAGTCGGAAGAGTTTCAAGCGACCTTATGAGAAGGTAGTATAGTATATAGACGTGATTAACAGAGAAGGGGTGGAAAGAACACTCTTGATTTGATCAATTACGAGCTTACTGCCCGGTTACTAATTTAGTGAGATCAAGTAGCCCAAATTGGTTAATTAGCTACTAATAATAGTTTTGCCACTTATTTCATTGTAGATAAATAATCTGAAAGGGAGAAGCTTAATTCATTGTAATATCCAAGTTGCACAGCAAGGTATGTAAGGCTATCCGATTCCACATTCTTTAGCATGAAATCTAGTACTTTTGTTACTACCAACAAAGTGAGTTTCCTAAGTGCTCATCCTAGTAAAGGGTACATAGTGGAAGCATACAATCTGCAACATGGCTAATGATCTTTTCCCCACTCCATAGTGTGTTAAAGTACTTCAACATGTGTTTACTATTAGATCTGCATGTTTACTCTTCCAAGTACTAGTATGAAAAAGGTACTTTCAACAGTAAGCTTCCTGACTTCTCCTCTTAGTCAAATGAGGTCCATTGTGTCATTTAAGTTCTTAAGTATTACATTGATGTTACAGTTACTTCTTATATCATTGTTACTGCCTTAAGTGCATATTCACGTGTCTTGTACTACTGGTCTATAGTTCTGAGATCAATAATTGTTATGATCACCAAGACAACGATCTTAAAGAATAAAGAAACTATATGAAGTAATCTGTATATGTGTGGGTGGCAGCCCAGGGGTGAAAGCCTAGCATTGGTCAATCCCTATTTATGTACTTATGGGTGGCAACCTAGGGGCGAAAGCCTAGCATGGGTCGATCCCAATTTGTACATTTAAGAGGGTAGCATCTCAGGGGCTAAATTGCCTAGCATGGGACTCCTCTTCTACCCGTCTATGCATTGATACTTGACTCCATTTGAGCTCTTGGTTTACATATGGTTACTTTATGCTTTACATATTCAGTATATTCTTTCGTACTGACGTTCCTCATTGGGGGACACTATGTTTTATGCCGCAGGCACAGGTACACCAGCTAGTAGACCTCCCCAGTAGGAGCACAGGATACTCAGCTGCTATTGGAGAGCTCCAGGTTGATTCGGGGCTTTACCGTGTCTTTGGTTCATATTTTTGGTATTATATAGTTAAGGGTAAGGCAGGACCCTGTCCCGACCTAAGCTAAGTTTGTCCATTTTGTAGAGGCTTTGTAGACTAATATATAAAGTACAGTGTGTCTTATCTCTTAACAGTTATGGCCTCAACGGCCAAACCATGTACATAAGTTTTGGGCCTATCTATGTCGGTCTTTTATCACTGCACCTTATATCTTGTTAAAGCTCTATGACTGTCATAGTTATATGCATGGTAAACATAAGCTATAAGTTGGTTCTCTAGGGCCTTTAGGGAAATGGGTGCCTGTCCGCCTTAATGAGATTTGAGGTGTGACATGAGTCTTCCGCACTACATGCCAACCTTTGTTGGAATTATCATTAGCATAAAAAACTTGAGATGCTTGGTCCGCTAAAATAAAAGGTTCATTTATTTTCAAAAATCTACTCAGATTCACACTCACGAAGTCATACTCATCTCTTTTAACTCCTTTTATTGTATCATACACATCAAACCAATTATACCTAAACAAAATCACTCTTTTATCCGGGACAGATTGCAATTCAATCACTTCTAGTAAAACTCCATAGTAATCAAGGTTCTCATTATCTTTATCATTCTCGCCAACTACAACAACACCACAATTTTGAGTCCTTAACTTTTGATCATGATCTTCTACATGAAATCTATATCTATTCACAATGTAACCATTAGAATGTGTTGAATATTTGGTAGGATGACGTGAAAGTGAGAGAAGATCTTCCATGAGCCGACTATTATCTGTTTTATGCAATTGTGCGACCTAAAAACAAGATTACATTCAGTACTTTAGAATGAGTAATACAACATTAAAATGTGAAATTTGATGTTTATGTATTACTCGCCCTATTTTTAAACCATTCAATAAATTCTCGATCCCAATCTACTTCTGATAAGTGTTCAACAGTATCCATATGAGTTTGTGCAAACTCTCTTCAAAATTGAGGTTAACCATAAATTTCATATAGAAACGAGATTACCTAAAAAGAAATAAGAAAAATAAGATTATATAAAAGAACTCTTCATACTCAAGATATGGTATGACTTCATCACAATTCTTCAGAATGTATATATGTGCTTATTCCAATTCATTTGATTCAAGCTCACATGGATCTTTAGCTCCCAGAACTTTTCCACGTTGACAAAATATAGGTAAACCTCCATTAGAATTTTTTAAATATTTCGTGTCAATTTTATGCAGATACCTTGAACATAAGGTCATACATTCATTAGCAATGTAGTCCTCTGAAATAGAACCTTCTGAACATCCCCTATTACCAATAAGAGATTTCAAAAAATATAACCATCGCTGTCATGACCCGATTTCTCAAGTCATGATGGCACCTACAACCCCCCAGTAGGCGAACCAATCCCCGTAGCCCAGAACGGTTAGTAATGGGCTACTACCTAACAAAAATGCACAATAAGCAGAAATAGCGAAAGCAGAATGTAAAGGTAGACAAAGCGGAAGCAAAACTCGAATATATACATAAGGAAAACTACACCAACCCCAAGACTAGGTATCGATAGTACATAAGCTTCTAATAGAGTATAAGTGCTGAAAGTAACAAAATATAGTACAATTTGTCTCCGAAAGTACAAGGAGTAACAGTGCCAAGAGATGAGATACGGTCAATCCCCGACCATCAAGCGCTCACCCTAGTCTCGAATATCCACAATCTGCATGAGTCTCCAATGGGATCAATGGCAGAATCTCAACTAATATCTGCACAAAAAGTGCAGAAGTGTAGTATGAGCACCAAAACAATGGGTACTCAGTAGGAATCTTTGGCCGACTGAGCACATATAAGATATAAAAACAATAAGTAACAGATAGCAAGAAAGCAATCATTGAAGCAATAAAGGAAGCACAAGGAGCTAGCATAGAGAATAGGCAACCAAAAGCTACAAGTAAAACATACTAGCACAGAGGATACAATTACACAGAATCGCAGGTGAAGAAAAGGAGAACTCACCTGGGGTCCTTGCACAACAATATCAGTATGTAAAGAGAAAGAGCGAGTTGAGAAATGGCGATATACTGGTAACCTCAAGTAAAGGGAAAAGACGCAAAGCATTCTAACATACTCAAAAAAGAATCAACAAGTATAAGGAAATCATAACATCAATCCAATCATATGATAGCATAAACATGAGTTCACCTCATATGTACAACTCTAGGATGGAATGACTAGCCCACAATAACCGAGATATACCACTCAAATCCTGACAAGAAAAGAACAAGAATCTCATACTCTGCTTGGAAGGCCACACAAAAGTGCCTCAAAAAGATAGGACTCCCTAGCCCTCTAAATAATCAGAAATGCCACAAACGAAGCCTCAACAGGTTAACCATCACTAATTCTTTGATAATCGAGTGCCAAGACAAGCTCTAAATAAAGACATGAGTAAATATAATCTACCTAAAGTCCCAACAGCCGCCCATACAACCGAGGAACGCAATCAAGTGAATACAAACCCTCCGGCCGCCCATACAGTCAGAGCGTACACTGAACACACAACAAAGAAGGGTGGAATCAAATGCATGATATGATATGATGTGCCAGTAACCGGTATGTTCCCCCTCAGGTACCCCTCGGGCCCATATAGAGGCGGGACCCATGGAAGGATCCTTTTTGTGTACCTCTTCTTTGTCGTACACCCTCCTTCCTGGCACGCTGCCTAGGCCCATAGCCTGTGGCCAAGAAATGACAGGGGTCCATGGAGGTCTACCTCTCAACCACATACAAAAACTCAATCTCAAAACGTGTCCTTCGAAATCGAGTCCGGGTTCAAGCCAGTGGCTAAGTCTCAAATGTAGCTTAAAACTCGAAATCTCGTAGTACATTCCTGGCTTTGACCCGGGTCTAAAATAGTAGTGGTAATATCAAAAGACCCTCTCAAAGGGTGCCGAGGTATACTCGGGTCTAAATCAGTGATAAAAGTCTCAGTAACCCTCTCAAAGGGTGCCCAGAGTGTGGTTGGGTCTAAAGCTGTAGTAAATCAAGTCTAGTGCTCTGCCCAACAGAGACTAGTATCAGTAATAAAATCAGGTCTGGTGCTCTGCCTGACAGAAACTAGGACAGAGACTAGTTCCAGCAATAAAATCAGGGTGAAATCATCCAAAATACCTTTTTCTATAATCAACCGTACCAAAAATGGACCCCCGGGGCCATGCAAGTTTAGGAAACCTATCTGTAGTGGCTCGTAGCCAAAACTGTAGTAAAACATGCAGGGGAAAACTTTTCTCATGGATGATATGCTTGCACACAAATATAAATCAGCCCAACGGCTCACAACAATTCCTATCATCCCTGCACAGGCCCAACAGCTACTCAGCAGACATAACCAGCCTAAAAGGATAATCTCTATGTCCGGGACTCGCGAACATTCCCCAAATAACCCACCGTCTATGTTCCAGAGTCAAACCAAGGTTGCACAGGACCACAAGGGTAATATATAATACCATGAGAATACTACAAACAACGTATGAATTAAGTGGACGAACAAGGCGGACAAGGTCTGGGGTAACAACCTATAACAACCCAGCCAAGGATGTTAATTAATGCAGTTATAGCCTATATACGCAGAATCTAGGTAGAGAAAGCCATAACCTACCTGTCGTCTGATGAATAGCTGTGGAGACGGTGTCGTCCAGGCTCGAACTGCTCCGAGAAGCTCTAATTCTCAAAACTAATATCAAAACAGTAATCTATACGTCAAAACAAGATTAACAATACCCATAATTCCATAAGCATAAATGGGTTGAAATTTGGGTCACAAACGGGCCCGTGGGCCCCATAACCTGAAACCAGAAACGAAAACACACTTGGTTTTCTTACCATCCCGACAGTGCATGCTCAAAAAATTGAGCGGAAATGGACAACAATTGGGGCTCAAAACAGCCCTCTCAAGTCAAGAATTAAAGATGGAATTTTTAAGAAATCAAAATCGGAGTTTGGGAAAGAAAGCTTACCAAAAGAATGGAAATTGAGGCCAACACGGGTAATCCTTCAAGCCCACTAGCATGCACAAGCTGGAGGTGAAGAATATACACAATATTCCAAGCTTGGGTCATGAGCATTAATGGAGGTTTATGCAACAATGGAGGAAATTGGTTTTGGGAAGAAGAGGACCTACCAATAATCAAAGGATCGCGAATTATCGATTAACAATTGACCTCCTCATGGATAGGATTGAAATGGAGCACTTTGGTAGAGAGAACCAAATTGGAGTTGGGAGCAAGTGAGAAATGAGGCTGGAATAACGAAGGAGGGACAATTTATATGCTTGGGCGCAGGCTGGCGCCATTGGCGCTGAAAGGCAGGTTGCACACGCGCGCGATCGCGCCAGGGGGGTACCGTTGGCACTGGCAGGCTGGCGACAGGCCAGCGCTATCGCGCTGCCTGGGCGCCGATTGCGCTAAGGAAGCTGCCTGCAACAAAATTTGCTACTTTTTAGGAATTCTACAGGGCATTTTGGGCACAATCAGAATTCGATATTCAAAATCCAATAGAGCTATTAGAGTGGAAACGACGTTCCTGACTCAACGAAATCAAAGAAACTTCCATACGAGGTCGTTTCGGAAGAATGCTGACCCAAGTCAACACTAGCTAACGCCAACCAAACACCCAAAATGAGCCCGGCTCATCCGAAACCCGAACCAACCACCTACCTAACCCAAATTCGGCATTCTAGAGCTAACAGCGCTGACGGAATTTCCATCCGAGGCCGTCGTTTCCGAATGTTGACCAAAGTCAACCAAACCAGCCCAACTGGCTTGAAAACACAAAATGAGAGAGAATTCCAAGCTTAAAAGCTCCCAGATCCTGACCAAAAGACCCTCTAGACCAAAGTCCACACTCCGGAGCTAACGAAACTATCAAAATTCGATTCCGAGCATGTTCACCCAGAATGTTTACCGAAGTCAACGAATTCAAAAAGCCTAAAGCTCTAAAACAAGGAATGGCCAAAAAGACCAAGCAAATAACCCAGGCACCGAACTACCGATTCTAGCAAGCCATAAATGACTTGGGCCCACTACAGGCAGGCTCTAACGGTACAAGAATGGTGAAAACATGTAAATAACTGAGAGGGTCATTACATCATTCACTACTAAAAAGATTTTCATCCCCAAAAGTCAAGAAAGAAGGATAGACTAGAGATTAAAAGAACAGCGGAAACACAGCCCGCACTACTCTCTCGTACAACCTGGGTAGCCTCCTCGGCCGGATGACACCCAATAGAATAGAACCATCAAAGGCAACCAAGCCTAAACCCCTTACTAGCCAAGCTAGATTCCAACTCAATCTCCAAAACTCAAAAGGGTCTTCCCACCCAAACTGAACCTCGAGAACCTCAATCGAAAGGCACTAACACAACACCAAAACCAGAGAAGCAAGGCTATACACGAACAGAGCCCGAGTCTTTGACACCACAACCAAATTCACCAGATGAGCCATCAACCCAAAACTCTAACTTATGAACCCGCTGATCCGCAAATCTCTTTTATCCTGAGCAGAACCCTTTCACACCATAACCAGAAGTTGTATACGATTTGAACACTCAACCAATATTGAAGCATCAACTGAAACACCAAAAATACACAACCTTCGCTTATACTCTACTACGAACGAAGTCACCCTCTATACTCAAGTTCTACCAAAGTCAAGCTAAAGTCTACTAACTTTTGCCATCCAAGATAACAACCCATAACAGGTCCTCGAAAAGTGGAGCTACCTGACCCAACTGACCATCAAGCAATGGAAGAACACTTTTTCCAACACCAAACTCTCTAACTGAACCCAACTGATCAACCCATCTGAATCTGACTAAAAATCCATACACCAAAGTTAGGAGAGGCATATATGAATACCTTGTATTGACGGAGAACCTCCAAACTATAGAACGAAACCAACCTCGCTGAATCAGACCAAATCTGAGTCATCTGGAGGCGAACGAATGAGGGCAACCTGCCTAACAGACAGAAAAAACCAAAACCAAACATCTGCAAGGAGTGTGGTAAACCTACCACCAAGTCCATAATTATCACTAAGCTCCAAACTCTAAGAACACTACTGCAACTCTGAGTACTCGAACACCATTCTGATTTGAATTCATCTTACCAAGCTCACCTCGGGAAGAAGTCCACCATACTATGAATATCAAGTTAAAACACCCGGAAGGCAAAGGAAAAAGGTGTCTGGGGTTCAAAGTTACCATCTAGCCATGGGAATTTGCATAAAACTTCAACTCATTCCCTTGGCTCGAATCAACCACTCTACCGGATCTGCACACAACCAACTATTTCAAAGTATACATCATACCGAACTGCTAGCCCATACTGGCCATCTCTAACCAACACTGGAACCCCACATAAACAACAACTCTAGAAGAATCAACTAAACAAGCTTTCAAATCCTCGGCAAACAAAGGCGACCATAAACCTCAAAGCATCATTAGAACCCAAGGATAGGCTCGATAGTCTCAACCCGTACAACCTGACACGTACAATACGTCACCACTGATTCTGGAACTTACATCACTGCACCTTCCCAACTAAGATGGAAGGAACTTCGTACCATGAAGAGCACTGCTGAAATCAGGAATATCTTACCCAATACAAAGGTTAGCCAAGGACTAGGTGTCTAAGGCCAATAGCTGCATCCGAAACTAAAGTGAAAAAAACTAAGTTGCCCGCACCCACTGCCTCCCGGCACTAGGATGTTGCAACAAAATAGAAACTACCATGAACCATCCGATGAAATCTGTCAAGCCATGATTCTGAACCCCAACTACAAAACTGCAAACCCAAGCCTTTGTTGAACTCGTATGCTGCCAATGAACCCTTAAGAACCAAAGCCAACTAGGCTTGAATATACAAGTTGCCAACACCATCGATGTTACCAAAACACAAACCAATCGATGGAAAACCCACTGCAATGTGTAGACGGCTGAATCAAATCACCAACACATAATCCTAAAGCAAACCTTCGTCGCCACCTCAGTCAACTACTAAGACACATAAACACCAACATAGAGTCATCTCCCCCCTTTTCAAATAAATAGAAATCCTTCCTTAGCACATACTAAACCTTACAAATCCTTTCTCGAATAAGAACCTGACGCCATTACCTTACTTCTCATAGCTACACGTTAAACTCAATAAAGTAGGAGAAGAATGGGTCGGATGCCCAACTCACCCAAAATACTATGAATACAACCCAACCACGAGGTTATGATCAACACTTAGTCGGAAATACTAAAGTCAAAACCCAATCACAATGCCAACATCAAGAGCTCATCCAGAGAACTACGATCAGGATTCGTTCCAACTAGAACTGGGGATACAACAAAATACCCAATGGACAAGGAACTGGAGGAGACTATGGGAACAACCCATATACCTGCCAACCTCCTAAACTAATCAACAAAGAGGGTCAACTCTAAGCACCTGAGAGGCCAAACTCGTCTATGCATGCTAGCATAACCATAATCTCCCAACTAAGGCAAAATCTCAACTCCAGCACAACTACCGATAATACACGGATCTCTAGCCACGCTAGATAATGTCTTAGGAAACAACCATCTAGGACTGCTAGAAAGAAAGACCCAAAGAAAGCTTAGAACCACAACAAAAAGGAAGCGAGCCCTACACAACCTACTCACAAGCTACAACTCCGGGTAAAATATCTCACAAGGCTAACTCACCCCTATCCACTACTAAATAATAAACTACCAATAAACAACACATCGGTACTATAATTCAGGTAGCCAAACAACTAAATAAGTAGCAGATATGCATATAAGCAATTAAACGACAGAAAGGAAAGAATCACAATGCGAGCAGAACTGACACAAGTCAAAGGTAGCAAAGGCTTGACCTGGAGCAACGATATTAGAAACCTCTACCTCTATCCAATCAAGAGAAGCATCAAGTTGACGGGACCTAACTCTAGACTAAGTGGCCAAAACTAAAAGCCCAAACGGCCCTCATCGGGGACAAGCTCTATAAAGATGACCAATCTCTCCACAATCATAACAACCAGGCTGACCAGGATACAAAATCGTGGGGCAATTCCTAGCACAGTGCCCACGCTCACCATACTGAAAACAGCCTCTACCAGATGAAGTCCGATAGGAAGATCTCATTGAACCTGATCGGCTACCATGGCCTACACCATTTGAAGGCAAACCCCGAAGGATATGATCCATACCCTGACTGATCTGCTCAACATGTCCTACAAAACCACTCTCTGGAACCCGTGGAGCAACTGAAACCTACCTGGTAGATAAGAAGCAGTAGAACCTATCTTTGGTAGAGAATCCCCTACCTCGAGTTTGAGAACCTCGAGAACTATCCTGGCGATGATGCTTCCGAGCACCACCTCCATACGCCTCATAGCAAAAATCCTAAACATCCCAAGCATGGTAAACTACCTGAAGAAAAGTCGTCCCAACTGTAACTAAATGCTCGGTCGCCAAACGAAGTGGTGAAATCAAACCTCCCATAAAGCTCTGGACCTTATCAAACTCTAAAGGTACAACCCTAGCAGTACGCCTAACCATGTCATGAAACCTCACCTCGTACTCCAATACCGACAGATAACCCTGCTGAAGAGCTGGAAGCTCAACCCTAACTGAAGCACCACTCGCAAAACCAGGTACTGAAATACTTACCGGAGGACTCAGAGTCCTACCCACAGTGTCCTGAAAAGATGGGGTTGCTACAAATCCAATCGGAGGCTGTGCTAGCCCCACACCCCCTATCTAATGCAATAAACTCTCACTCTGAAGTCCTGGCACTGAGGAAGCACTGAAGCAAAAGACACAGAAGCCTCGACACAAATCATTGTCGAACTCATCTTAAGCATCTGAGAATGAATGAACAACCAAAGTCTTAGAAGTCAATAAAGCCAGGAACGCATGATAAGGAACTAAGAAGATGAAACTTTTCCTAACAATGGCATGTAGCCTCCCTCAGATAGGATACGAACATCATCGTACCGATCCACGAGACTCTACGTAGACACTTGCCTCTGTACCACGACACCGGTGAACCTAGAGCTCTGATACCAAGCTGTCACGACCTGATTTCTCAGGTCATGATGGCACCAACAACCCCCAGTAGGCAAACCAATCCCCGTAGCCCGGAACGATTAGTAATGGGCTACTACCTAAACAAAATGAACAATAAGCAGAAATAGCGAAAGCAGAATGTAAAGGTAGATAAAGCGGAAGCCAAACTCGAATATATACATAAAGAAAACTACACCAACCCCAAGACTTGGTATCGATAGTACAGAAGCTTCTAATAGAGTACAAGTCCTAGAAGTAATAAAATACAATACAATTTGTCTCTTAAAGTACAAGGAGTAACAGTGACAAAAGATGAGATATGGTCAAGCCCCGACCATCAGGCACTCACCCTAGTCTCGATTATCCACAATCTGCATGAGTCTCCAACGCGATCAACGGTGAAGGCTCAACTAGTATCTGCACAGAAAGTGCAAAAGTGTAGTATGAGCACCAAAACAATGGGTACTCAGTAGGTATGATCGGCCGACTGAGCGCATATAAGATATAAAAATAGTAAGTAACAGATAGCAAGAAAGCAGTCACTAAATTAATAAAGGAAGCACAAGGAGCTAGCACAAAGAATAGGTAACCAAAAGCTACAAGTAAAACATGCTAGCACAGAGGATACAATTACACAGAATCACAGGTGAAGGAAAGGAGAACGCACCTAGGGTCCTTGCACAACAATATCAGTAAGTAAAGAGAGAGAGCGAGTTGAGAAAATGGCGGTATACCGGTAACCTCAAGTAAAGGAAAAAGAAGCAAAACAGTCTAACATACTCAAAATTGAATCAACAAGTATAAGGAAATCATAACACAAATCCAATCACATGATAGCATAAACAGGAGTTCACCTCACAAGTACAACCCTAGGATGGAATAACTAACCAATAATAACCAAGATATACCACTCAAATCCCAACAAGAAAAGAACCAGAATCTCATACTCTGCTCAGAAGGCCATACAAAAGTGCCTCAAAAAGATAGGACTCCCTAGCTCTCTCAATAATCAGAAATCCCACAACCAAAGCCTCAATAGGATAACCATCACTAATCCTTCAATAATCGAGTGCCAAGACAAGCTCTAAATAAAGACAGGAGTAAGTATAATCTACCTACAATCCCAACGGCTGCCCATACAACCGAGGAATGCAATCAAGTATATACAAACCCTCCGGCCGCCCATACAACCAGAGGGTACACTGAACACACAACAAACAAGGGTGAAATCAAATGCATGATATGATATGATGTGCCAGTAACCGGTATATTACCTCTAAGGTACCTCTCGGGCCCATATAGGGGCGGGACCCATGAAAGGCTCTTTCCCGTGTACCTCTCCTCCTCTGTACACCCTCATCCTGGCATACTGCGTCGGCCCATAGCCTATGGCCCAGGAACGATAGGGGTCCATGGAGGTCTACCTCTCGACCATATACAAAAACACAATCTCAAAATGTGTCCTCCGAAATCGAGTCTGGGTCTAGTGGCTATGTCTCAAATGTAGCTTAAAACTCAAAATCTCGTAGTATATGCCCGGCTTCGAGTCGGGTCTAAAATAGTAGTTGTAATCTTAAAATACCCTCTCAAAGGGTGCCCGAGGTATACTCGAGTCTAAATCAGTGATAAAAGTCTCAATAATCCTCTCAAAGGGTGCCCAGAGTGTGGCTGGGTCTAAAACTGTAGTAAATCAAGTCTAGTGCTCTGCCCGGCAGAGACTAGTATCAGTAATAAAATCAAGTCTGGTGCTCTGCCCGGCAGAGACTAGTACCAGCAATAAAATCAGTGCGAAATCATCCAAAATCCTCTTTTCTATCATCAACCATACCAAAAATGGCCACCCCGAGCCATGCAAGTTTAGGAAAACCATCTGTAGTGGCTCGCAGCCAAAACTATAGTAAAGCATGCAAGGGAAAACCTTTCTAATGGATGATATGCTTGTACACAAATATAAATTAGCCCAATGGCTCACAACAATTTCTATCAGCCCTGCACAGGCCCAGCAGCTACTCAACAGACATACCAGCCTAAAAGGATAATCTCTATGTCTGGGACTCGCGGACATTCCCCAAATAACCCACCGTCTATGTTCCAGAGTTAAAACAAGGTTGCACAGGACCACAAGGGTAATATACAATACCACGCGAATACTAGAAACAACATATAAATTAAGTGGACGAACAAGGCAGAAAAGTTCTGGGGTACCAACCTATAACAACCTACCCAAGGATGTTAATTAATGCATTTATAGCCTATATACGCAGAGTCTAGGTAGAGAAATCCATAACCTACTTGTCGTCCAACGAATAGTTGTGGGGATGGCATCGTACAGGCTCAAAATGCTCCGGGAAGCTCCAATTCACAAAACTAATATCAAAATAGTAATCTATACGTCAAAACAAGACTAACAATACCCATAATGCCATAAGCACAATCGGGTCAAAATCTGTGTCACAAACAGTCCCATGGGCTCCGCAACCCAAAACCAGAAACGAAAAAATACTTGTGTTCCTTACCATCCCAGGAGCACATGCTTAAAAATTGAGCAAAAACAGACAACAATTGGGGCTCAAACCAGCCCGCTCAAGTCAAGAATTAAAGATGGAATTTTTAAGAAATCAAAATCAGAATTTGGGCAAGAAAGCATACCAAAAGAATGGAAATTGAGGCCAACATGAATAATCCTTCATGCCCACTAGCATGCACAAGCTGGAGGGGCAGAATCTACAGAATATTCCAAGCTTGGGTCATGAGCATCAATGGAGGTTTATGCATCAATGGAGGAAATTGGTTTTGGGAAGAAGAGGACCTACCAGTAATCGAAGGATCGCGAATTATCGATGAACAATTGACCTCCCCAAGGCTAGGACTGAAATGGAGCACTTTGGTAGAGAGAATTTCCAAATTGGAGTTGGGAGAAAGTGAGAAATAAGGCTGGAAAAATGAAGGAGGGCAATTTATATGCCTGGGCGCAGGCTGGCGCCATTGGTGCTGAAGGGCAGGGCATGCACACGCGCGATTGCACCAAGGGGGCGCCATTGGCGCTGGTAGGCGGGCAACAGGCCAGCGCTATCGTGTTGCCTAGGAGCCGATGGCACTGAGGAAGCTGCCTGCAACAAAATCTGCAACTTTTTAGGAATTCTACGGGGCATTCCGGGCACAATCGGAATCGGATATTCAAAATCCAATAGAGCTATTAGAGTGGAAACGACATTCCGGACTCAAGGAAATCAACAAAACTTCCATACAAGGTCATTTCGGAAGACTGTTGATCCAAATCAACACTAGCTAACGCAAACCAAATACCCAAAATGAGCCTGGCTCATTCGGAACCAGAACCAACCACCTACCTAACCCAAACTCGGCATTCCAAAGCTAACGGCACTGACGCAATTTCCATCTGAGGTCGTCTTCTCCAAATATTGACCAAATTCATTCAAACCAGCCCAACTGGCCTGAAAAACATAGAACGAGAGAGAATTCTAAGCTGAAAAGCTCCCGAATCGTGACCAAAGGTCCCTCTAGACCAAAGTCCACGCTCCGGAGCTAACGGAACTGTCAAAATTTGTTTCCGAGCACGTTCACCTAGAATGTTGACCGAAGTCAATAAATTCAAAAAGCCTAAAGCTCTAAAATAAGGAATAGCCAAAAAGACCAAGCAAATGGCCCGGGCACCGAACTACCGATCCCAGCAAGCCATAAATGACTTGGGGCCGCTACAGGCAGGCTCTAATGGTACAAGAACGGTAAATCCGTGTAAATGACCAGGAGGGTCATTATAATCGCTCAATAAGATACATCCACCAATAATGAACAGGTCCAACAATCTCAGCTTCACCAGCTAAATGAATAGGCAAGTGCACCATGAAATCAAAAAAAGAAGGAGGGAAGACCTTTTTTAACTTGCAAAGTGTTATAGGAATTTTTGCTTTAATATGTTTCAAGTCATCAATCCTCAACTCCTTTGATGCAAGCACACTAAAAAATAAAGATATCTCAATAAGAGGTTCACACACTTCTTTGGACAACATACCACGAAGTGCAAAAGGGATTATATGCTGCAAAAGAACATGACAATAATGACTTTTCAACCCAGATATCTTGTGATCTTTCAAGTTCACACATTGAGAAATATTAGATGAGAATCCATCGGGGACCTTTAAATTCTTTAAAAAAAGGCATAATTTGTGCTTATCTTCAAGAGATAATGTGTAGCATACGGTTGGAACTTTGAGTTTCTCCTCTCTTTGGATAGGATGCAATCCAGGCCTAATGTTCATTTCCTGTAAGTCCAATCAAGTTTTAATTATGTCCTTAGTCTTTCCTTTTATATTCATGATTGTCCCCATGATATTATCACATATATTTTTTCAATATGCATAACATCCAAATTATATCGCAACAAGAGAGATTTCCAATATGGGCGTTCAAAAAAGATACTTTTCTTATTCCAATTATCCTTTCGTTTTTCATGTGATATCTTCCTCCTCTTCTTAGGATCCTTTGTTAATGGTTCCCTTTCAAGATCTTGCACTTGATTAACTATCTCAATTTCAGAATGCATTTTTGGTGGGAGCCTTTTCTCGATTGTACCATCAAATGACTTCTTGTTATTCCTCCACCTGTGACTAACAGGAAGATAACGACGATGACCCACAAAGCACTGCTTCTTACAATTATTCAATCAAATATAGGAAGTGTCTTTATTGCAAGATGGACATGCCAATTTTCCTTTTGTACTCTATCCAGATAAATTTTCATAAGCTGGAAAGTCATTGATAGTCCATAACAAAGAAGCATGCAACTTAAAATTTTGTTTAGGTGATGCATCAAAGGTCTCAATACCAACTTCCCACAACTCCTTCAATTCCTCTATTAGAGGTTGAAGATATATATCAATTGTGTCTTTGAGACCATTTGGACCAGGAATAAGCATTGACAAAATAAAATTTTCCTGTTTCATACACAACCAAGATGGTAAATTATAAGGAATAAGAACCACATGCCAAATGCTATATGAGGTTTTTGCATTATGAAATGGCTAAAATCCATCACTAGCAAGTCCAAGTCAAACATTATGAGGCTCGGCTGTAAATAAAGGATGAAGTTCATCGAATGACTTTCATGCCATTGAATCAGTTGGGTGCCTCATTATTCCATCATCAGTTCTTTCATTCTTATGCCATGTCATTAACGAAGATGTCTTTTTAGACATAAAAAACCTCTGAAGCCGAGGCTTTAAGGGAAAATAGCGTAAAGACTTTGAGGCTATCTTTTTACCCTTTTTTATTCTTTGTCTCCCCACTATGTGGATCTATTTCCCACCTGGACACACCATAAACTTTGTAAGAATTGAGTAAGCTATCCTTCTTCTAGTATAATATGCAATCATTAGTACAAGCATCAATCTTGTCGTAAGAAAGTCCAAGATATCAAATTATCTTCTTTGCCTCATATTATGAATTCAGCAAATTGGCTCCATCAGGCAACAACTCCTCTTTTAACATTTTCAATAGCATGGTAAATGACTCATTACTCCAACGACCCATAATTTTGATGTGAAGCAATTTAATCAAAGATGAAAGCTTTGACGTATTTGAATTTTGATTCAATGGTTGTTCAAAATCCTTCAATAGGCTGTAAAAAAATTTCACTTCAGTGTTTGGTTCCTCCTCAAGTAAATCGTCACAACCAGTGTGTGTAGTCCTTCATCAACATTAAGATATAAATCTCTCAAGAGTTCTTGTAATTCATCTTCACTCTCATAATCTTCTACTTCATCATCATCATCATCATCATCAGATTCTAATAGTGGCTCACCAAAATATTCCCCGTGGTAAAATCAAAAAGTATAATTTTGAACTATTCCATGTACTTTAAAATGTATCTCCATCGTCTCACGAGTTCCTAATATTGTATTACAACATCTGTAACATGGACATCGTATTTTACATTCTTCTCTTGTTCCTCGAAAATCATAATTCAAGAATTTTTTCACCTCACCTAAGTAAGTTTTGTCGATCCGATTATCAAGAGAATGTTGCATCCATTGCTTACTAGGTGCCATAACCTTGGAGAATACATAAAAATTATATTAAAAAAATATAAAGGATAAGAAAAATCATAAGATTCACATAACTTGTTAACATCAGATGCACACAACTGGGCTAAACTCTAAGATCGTACTTTCTACTGGACCTAGGCTCCTTTTTTAGTTAAAGCATAGCAATATATAATCAAATGATATTAAGACCGTATCCTCTTTTTAGCTTTTTCAGTCGCACAACTATATGTACTCTTACCAATGAAAACTTAGAAAAGAACTGGAACAATTGTACATTCCTATAGATCATATTCCAATTGTATCTGGAACAAATTGTAGCAAAAGATTTGGGATAAAACTTCTAAAATCTCAAATTCCAAGAGAACATTATAATAAAAGAATAAAAAGAGAGGCCAGCTAGTGAAACCAAAAGCAATGGTAATGCAACACTTATTGAGCTTCATATATGCCAAATATATTGATCTTATTTAGATAGAATTTTACAGGATCATTATATTCATGTACAGAGAGCCTTATCTAATTTGAGTAACTCAAATTTAAGTTACGACTTGTAAATGCTAAGTAGGGATGGCAATAGGGCAGGGCGGGGTAGAGGCAGGACAGATTTTTTTAAACCATCAAAACTTTTTAACCCGCCTCGCCCTGCCTCATATAGTATTTTTTTCTATTTTTAACCAGTCCCGCCCCGCCCCGCATAGACCCGCTCCGCCCCGCCCCACTAAAGTTTTTTCCACACTTTATATGTACATATACAAATACAAATGTTTCAAAGTTTTACAAATAACCATTTTTATGTTTGGAATTAATAATTTAACAGTAAAACTAAAACTATAATGTCAACATTTTTTTGGAGAAGTTAGGTTGAAAAAATAAAAGAGATTCATGTATGTTTTGATTGATATTGCATTTTGTAGTTAACTGTAAGTTCTGGTATGGTATATTTTAACTACATTGTATGTTTTGATTGATATTGCATTTTGTAGTTAACTGTAAGTTCTGGTATGGTATATTTTAACTACATTGATTCTAAATAATGCACAGACAAACTGTTATGCTATAAAACTATAAATATATAGAATTGGACAATTGAAATATTAAAGTACACAACAAACAGGGAGTTGTAGAATGCAAGAAGGGAGGAGACCTGCACCCGCCCCGCACCCGCTTAATTTTAAAAAACTGAGACTCTAACCTCCCCCCCCCCGAAAGTCTTTAACCTGCCCCGCCCCTCACCCGCCCCGCCCCATTGCCATCCTTAATTCTAAGGAGGTAATTTTCTGCCAAAGTCATGAATAATAGTACACAAGCACTGGTCTCCTAGACCTCAATTCTACTCATATAAAGTTGATAAATGTTAATGAGCATGCCTTAGTTCTCCATAAACTGCAAAAAGTTGCTTGAACTACTGTTAATCCAATATTCTCCAGTTATGTATTTGTTCACCCTTCTTCTGGGCCTTTCTTTCATTATAAATGAGAAGTCAATTGAAAGTCAAAACTTACACCTACCAAAGGTCTGAAGCTTTTTTTTGACAGTCCATTGATGTGATTCAATGACAAGATCACATTTTCTCAACTTGAATATACTTCAAAAAATTAGATTATCAACTATAAATCCCAACTCAATAACCTTTCGCTGATTATACAAATAAACAAAAATTACTAGATTATGATAGAGAAGAAGAATATGAGATTTGAGTTGCCTGAGATTTGCGATTTGCAGTGTTGTTAGAGAATGTAGCGATATAGGAAATTCAGAAAAGAACAAAACTAAATGAGAGCATTAAGAAATAAGTAGAAAACATGTAGAGCAAAAAACTTTCACTGGAACAAAACAAATAATATAGCAATGATTTGTATTGAAAAACAGAGTTTTTTAAGAAAAGAACAAAAATCAACTCGCGGAAGAGGAGGCATACCTGAGATTCAAGTAGATTGAAAACATATTAGGGAAGAACTTGCTGACCTACGACCTGTGCTTTCTCTATTTGGAGAAACTACTGATGAAAACACTGAGAGACAGAGATCTGCAGAGTTGCTACTAGGGCAGAGAATGAAGCTAGCGACGATCTGTATTATTGAGTTTTTGAGTTTTTTTTTTTAAATAATTCTAATTATAACTTCAGTATATTTTTGCGCCTGATGAGTTTTTTTGAAAACAATTTTTCTTTTTTTAATATTTTAGTATAACATTGGCGCACTTTCTCCCGCTCCCACCTCTAAATTATAATTTGGGACCAGTTACTAATTTCTTTAGAGACTAGATTTTGTACCTTCACAATAACATATAAAACTAGGGACCAGAATATAATCTCGTCTCAATACATGTACTTTTAGAGACAATATTATTAACGCGTCCCTAAATATTGTCTTAAATAAAGCTTTTTATTGTAGTGCAACACCATAGGAGTGAAGATTTGGATGCTCTTTATTATAAAATCTTTAGTTTCCATTCCTCAACTCTTGTTCTTAATTGCTAATTTGTAGGTGTAATTGTTGAATTGAGATTTGGGTTTTGTATTAGAGATAACACTTGTTTGGATATTGAATTCATGTTTTGTATTTTCTCTTGCTTAATTATATGGGTTTATTAAATCCTTTATGCTTGAATTTATAGTTAATGGTTGCAAACATTGACTTAGCATTCTAATTGGGTTCTTGCTTGAGAGATAAGTTCCTTAATTTGGGAAGGTTCAATAGTAGGGATTTGGGATTCCACTCTAGATTGAGGTTAGGAATAGCTCAATTCGCCAGAAACCTCTATCTAAGAGTTTGGAGCTAGAGATAGCCAACTCACCCAAGTTGAATTGGTTGGTTATTGCTCACTCATAGTGATTCGAGAGAATACACAAGATATATGCTTGATTTGTCGAGAGATGGTTAGCATACCTTTAACCAAGACTACCCATGTGTTAATCGGGTGCAAGTCTTGTGAATTGAATTCCCATTCCCATTTCTCCCTTGTTGTCCTTGCTTGGTGAAAGCAAGGTGAAAGCCATTGATCAAATCTATCTTTTATTTGATTCTCTTTTATCTTTTAGTTTTAGCTTAAAACCCCCCTATTGTTATCTTTTCTTTTTTTCTTTTTGAACTCCAATAAGTTGCTTTTATTCTTTATTAGCTTAATCTCGATTATATTATTCTTTGTGGGATCGACCCCGACTCCCATCGGGAATATAAATGTGTTTTGCTTAACGATCGTCGATACCTCCATCTTCGGAGAGTACGTTTAAGCGTTATCATGCATTGTCTCTCCTAGCTGATGGAGCTTGCGGGCAGACCGCTGGCATGTATCATATTTTTTGATGAATTTTTTGGCATCATCCTCTATAGTTGGCCAGTAATAACTTGCCTGCACAATTTTGTGCATGAGCGATCCCACCCCGGAATGATTTCTGCATGCTCATTCATGAATCTCTCTCATCACATATTTGGTATCCCTGAGCCCTAGACATTTTGTGAGAGGCCCTAGGTATGATCTTCTATAAAGTCTTCCATTCACCAAGCAATACCTATCCACCTTTGTTCGCAGCTCTCGAGACGCTTTTGTGTCAGTGGGCAGTGCACCATCCTTTAAATATTTCATGAACACACTTCTCCAGTCCCATTCATAGCTGGTATGGTTCACCTCACCTTGCTCTAGGCTTCCACTACTGAATACAATAGCTGGACTACAACCCCTTTCGCAATATCATTTGCATTGATTATCGACCCTAAGGTGGCTAGTACATTCGCGTCCTCATTCTTTCTTTGTGGGATTTGTTCCAGGTTCCACCTCTAGAAATGAGATAAATGATCTCGCACTTTAGCAGCATACTTCATCATGTGCTTGTCCTTCGTGTTGAAAGACCCCTTGATTTGGTTCACCACCTATTGAGAATCACAGGATACATCAACTACTTCAGCTCATATGCTCCGTCCTAGACAAAGACCTGCAAGAAAAGCCTCATACTCGGCCTCATTGTTAGTTAGCGAGATGCAGCTGATTGTATGTCTCAGCCTCTTCCTAGGGGTTGCTAAGACTATGCCGAGGCTCATTCCCTTTTTGTTGGAAGCCCTAACTATAAAAGGGTACACGTACCAGGTTGGTGCCTCGCAGCTAGGATTGCCTCCTTTTCGACTTGGGGGGTCATATCTGGGTTGAGATCAGCTATGAAGTCCGCTAGTGCCTGGGACTTGATAGCAGTCTTCTGCCTGTACTCGATATCAAACTTGCTCAGCTCGACTTCCCATTTGTCCATCCAGCGTGATAGTTTTGGCTTGTGGAGTGCATTTTGAAGTGGGTACATTGTGACTACCGCTATAGGGTGAAACTTAAAAATATGACCTTAAATTTTGGGTGGCCTCCACCAGAGAGAGAGCGATCTTCTCTAGATGGGAGTATCGAGTCTCTACACTAATTAAACTCTTGCTAACATAATAAATAGGATATTGCATACCTTTTTTCTTTTGGACTAACACGACACTGACCGCAAGTTCCACCACGAGTGGATATAGAAGTAACAACTCGCCTTACTTTGGATTGGATAGCAAAGGAGGGCTTGACATGTAAGACTTCAATTCTCTCAGGGCCTGCTGACATTCCAGGGTCCATTCAAAATTTGTGTTTTTTCTCAACAACAGAAAGTATCGATGGCATCATTTTGAGGACCTTGATAAAAAATGGCTCAAAGCGGTGAGTCACCCTGTGAGTCTCTGCATGACCTTAACTCCATCTAGTACATTTGGTGTATTCTCAATGTCCTTGATCTTGTCAGGGTTCACTTCTATACCCCTATTTGACAGGAGAAAACCCAAAAATTTCCCAGGTCCTACTGCAAAAGCGCATTTTTCATGGTTCAGCTTCATGTTGTATTTCCTTGATATAGCGAATGCCTCTTCAAGATGTAACAAGTGATCTCAAGCTTCCTGCAACTTCATGAGCATGTCATCAATGTAAACTTCTATTATTTTCTCTATCTGTTTCTCGAATATCTGGTTGATCAACTGCTGGTAAGTCGCACGTGCATTTTAAAGCCCAAATGACATCATATTATAACAGAATGTACCATGGTTAGTTTGAAAAAACATTTTCTCTAGATCCATGAGGATCTAGTTGTAACCAGAGTAAACATCAAGAAAGCTCATGATTTCATGCCCGACCGTAGCATCAATCATACAATCAATGTTTGGGACGGGGAAAGAGTCTTTGGGGCATGCTTTGTTTAAGTCTTTAAAATCTATGCACATCCTAAATTTGTCCAGTTTCTTGGGAAGCACCACAATATTCTCCAACCATGTGGGATATTTTACTTCTCGAATAGATCCTATCTCGAGAAATTGAGCTACCTCCTCCTTGATGAACTTGTCTTTTTCCACTGAGATTGATCCTCTCTTTTGTTGCATCGATGGAACATTTAGATCTATCCCAAGCCTGTGCATCGCCACCTCAGGGGGAATACTTGCATATCAAGATGGGACCAGGCAAAGCAATCAAAATTATCTCTAAGGAATTCAAGGTAAGTGAGCCTGAGCTGGGGGCTGAGTCTCGAGCCCAGGTATACCTTTCTCTTGGGACAGTCGGGTAACAAAGAAATCCAATTGAGCTCTTCAACTATTCTCTTTGTTGCGTTCCTATCATTAAGTACATAACAATCTCTAGGGGCCTCATACCATCTCATCTCAGCGAATTGTAGCTCTAGGAGTCCCACCCTAGTTTCCATCCATATGGTGGCCGCCAGTTCTCTCACCGAGAACATGCACGCCTCTTAAAGGGGTCCCAAAACCCCTCTTATCTGCTTTACACTGTATAGAGTAGGAAACTTAATCACCCAATGATTTGTTGATTGGATGGCTCTCATTGCATGGTGCCACAACCTTCCTAACTTGACGTTATATCCTAGTTCTCCATCAAGAATGTCAAATGCAATAGATTTTTCCACACCGCCCGTCCCAGTTACCACCGTTAGTTTATCCCTGATTACCTAGCTTGCCATGTTAAACCCAGAAAAGGTCTTGGACATGGGCTGCACATTAGTGCTAGACTCCATTTGATCAAAATCCCTTTTATGCATGATGTCTTCCAAGCTCCCAGATCAACCATCACCCTTCTTACATCACATCTATCTATTTTTAACGATATCACCAAAGGGTCGTTATGGACGTCCCTCGGGCGCTCCAGATCCGCATCCCTGAATGTTTTTTTTACATCATCATCTCAATTAGGTTTCTTCTAGTAGCTCAATGATGCCTTCTCCATCCAGGAGAATGAGATCTTTCCCTCTCCAAATCGATGACAGGCCTCTGAGCCATCTCGCCTCCTCTAAGTGCTTGAGTTCTCTGGGACAGGCTTCATTGGTGTATCCTCTACACCACTTCCGAACTCTATATTTCCCATGTGGTTAGATATGACCTATTTTCCTACAAAGCAACAACACATAGAGAGACTAGCAAGTAGAAATGAAGCTAAAAACCCACGGAGTTGCTCTGGCCCCATGGTGGGCGCCAAACTGTTTATCGTCAATTTAGAACAATTAGATTTATTTGTGAGTCAAGATCACGTGTTACAATCTTATCTTTATTGTTAGAGACATAAGTTTTTAAAGGTAAATAACATAATGGAAACACAAAGTAAATTAGTAAGAAAACGATTAAGAACAAATCTGTAACAATGGCGAGGTGTTTGATCCTTTCAACTATGAGCGTGGTATGACTGTAGGCAAAGAATAAATAGGTGTAACAACAATGGAATAGTAAAAACACTAAAGGAAAAATAGAGAAAGATTAAGGACCAAGCTAGAGATATTTTATTGCTTTAGAGTGAGAACCGGCTAAAATTCGATCCCATTCAATGAAGGAGGGGATGCCAATTATAGGGTACAAAGGATTCCCTCTAGACAATGGGATAATTCAATTTTGCTAAGCCCATAGTACCATGACCAATGTTCAATATTCACTGGTCCTTGAGCCATTGGAGGATGCCTTCCCAGTGCACCGCGTTTGACGCGGCTCTGCTGAGGGTTGCCCATTCACCTAAATAATCTGACACACCATCCTTTTGTCTGTCCTTCGCTCGCAGTTTCTATAATTGGTCCTCTCGGGTTACCCTACTTTTTTCATGAGAAGACATTTCTTTGGATCGAGCTCGCTCTCGAGATGATGCTATCGTGGCTCAGCCTTTGCTATTCTGACCCGAATTGGACCATTTTTACTCAAGCCCTTTTTATCCCATACAATAATCTTGGGGTTATCGAACATTACATATTATTAGGGGAGAAATTAGACATGATTTGAAACTAAACGAACACAAAAGAAAGGGGACAATGTCTCACAATTATCGATCCCAGAATGTGAAAGAAATTGTAAAGAAAGAAAAAAATTCAAAAAACTATTCCAAACTCACAATTTCTTTTTTGAAAGTTGTAAATATATAAAAACCAGTTTCTTAGAAAAAACAAAACAAAATTAAAAAATTCTAAGGCAGAAAATATGCGTTTGTTTATTCATTTTATATCTTTTGTGTGTTGTTTGTCAATTTTTTAAAAGAAATTTGTACCATAAAAAAAAGGAAGAAAAAATCAGAAAACCAAAATTGAAGTAAAGAGATGACAAAGAGAGCAGAGCACGTTGAGGTATAATTTTATTTTTTTTCTTTTAAAACAAAGGACCCATTGGGACAACTACACAAATGCTCTTTAAAGTGAGTGGCTTTGCATTTTTGCCCCTCATAAAAATGGTCTTACAAAAATAGCCTTCCTTGTTTTTTTATATATAGAGCAACTACCTTTTTGCCCCTCTACACCTCAAATATTTTTAAATAACTCTCAATGCTCATTTGTCTCTCAACTTTTATATATATTTCTTTTTCTCTTTTTCTCTTTTTTCTTTTCTTTTTTTTATTTCTATTTTTTCTTTTTTCTTTTTTCTTTTTCTTTTATTTCTATTTTTTTTCTTTTTTTCTCAACCTTTATTTTTCTTTTATTTTTTGTTTTATTCTTTCTTCTACGTTTTTTCTTTTTTCTCATTCTTTATTTTTTTTCTTTTCTCCTCTCAATTCTATTTTTTTCTCCTTTTATTTTTTATTTTTTTATTTTTTTTATTTTTTTATTTTTCTCAACATTTATTTTTTGTTGTCTTTTTTTTCTTCATTTATTTTCTTTTTTTCTCAATATTTATTTTTTTCTCTCAACTTCTATTTTTTTATTTTTTTCTTTGGTTTTTAATTTTTCTTTTCTCTTTTTTTTAATCAATTTTTTTGACCTTTATTTTTTTTATGAGATGTTCTATAATTCTTGCTTTAGAGGCAAGACTTAGCCCAAAAACTTCCAAACAACAAATTACGCCCATGAGCAAGACTTGACACTAGTATATTGTGTCTTGATTTATAAAATATTTTATAACACTTGCCTCAGAGGCAAGACTTAGCCCAAGGACCTCTAAAAAAATACAAGTTACGCTCCATGGGCAAGAGTTCACACTACTTCATTATGTCTAAATTTATGAGATACTCTATAACTCTTGCCTTTGAGGCAAGACTTATCTCAAGGATTTTCAAACAACAAGTTATGCCCCACGAGCAAGACTTGACACTACCTCATTGTGTCTTGATTTATGAGACATTCTATAACTCTTGCCTTAGAGACAAGACTTAGCCCAAGGACTTTCAAACAACAAGTTACGCCCCATGGGCAAGAGTTGACACTATCATATTGTGCTTGATTTATAGGATGCTCTATAACGCTTGCCTAAGAGGCAAGACTTAGTCCAAGGACTTCCAAATAACAAATTACGCCCCATGGGCAAGAGTTGACACTACCACATTGTGTCTTGATTTATGCGATGCTCTATAACTCTTGCCTTATAGGCAAAACTTAGCTCAAAGACTTTCAAACAACAAGTTACGCCTCATTGGCAAGAGTTGACACTAGCACATTATGTCTTGATCATGAGATGCTCTATAACGTTTGCCTTAGAGGTAAGACTTAGCCCAAGGGCCTCCCAAAAAAATAAGTTATGCCCCATGGGCAAGAGTTAACACTACTTCATTGTGTCTTAATTTATGAGATGCTCTATAACTCTTGCCTTAGAGGTAAGACTTAGCTCAAGAATTTTTCAAACAACAAGTTATGTTCCACGAGCAAGGCTTGACACTACCTCATTGTGTCTTGATTTATGAGATGTTCTATAACATTTGTCTTAGAGGCAAGACTTGTTCCAAAGGACTTCCAAACAACAAAGCACGCTCTTAAGTTTACTTCGATTTCAAAGAAAGAAGATCTTCTTTGCGGATTATCCAACTTTTTTTGTTCATTAGCAAAAAATAATAGAGGTAAAGAAAAAAGAAAAAAAGAGAAGAATAAAAGAGAAAAGAAAAAAAAAAAGAAAAAAAAAAAAGAGAAAAAAAAAAAAAAAAAAGAAAAAAAAAAAAAAAAAAAAAAAAAAAAAAAAAAAAAAAAAAAAAAAAAAAAAAAAAAAAAAAAAAAAAGGTTGAAAAAAAAAAAGAACAAAAAAAAAGTTAAGAGAAAAAAAGAAAATAAAGGTTGAGAAAAAAAAAGAACAAAAAAAAAGTTAAGAGAAAAAAAGAAAATAAAGGTTGAGAAAAAAGAAAACGAGAATTAAAAAAAAATTGAGAAAAAAGAAAAAAAAAAGAAAAAAGATAAAAAATTAAAAAGATAATAGAAAAAAGAAAAATGAAAATTAAAAGTTGAGAGACAAATGAACATGGAGAGTTATGGTGTAGAGGGGCAAAAATGTATATGTTCTATACATAAAAAGGAAGGAAGGGTATTTTTTAAAGACTTTTCTTATGAGGGGCATAAATTGAAGACCACTCACTTTTAAGGACACTCCATGTAATTTCCTGGGACCCATTGGGTCATTTATTAGAAACAAAAGAGAACAGAACAAAGTCGGGTCAGCCCAACATGCTGAGCCCAAATCAGACCAATCCACAACAATAATAGAAAAGCAAAGTCAATTAGGAAAGTTGTTATTCTGTTCAAGAGAAAGGGGTGGCTGTTCATCTCCTTCGACCAAGAGCTGAGATGTCATCGAATTCAATTTCATTCCACAGGAGAGAGCTCCGATTCTGTAGATCGATCTTGAGTTTGGAGTGTTCAACTTCTCCCTGAGCATTTGTGTTTTGAGCTTGCGGATTCGATTCATAGGAGCTTAGCATCTTTGGTGATCTGTCTCCTTAAACTTATACTTATCCTCTCTTAAATCCGCATCCTTCTCCTTTTTTTGTTCATTTGCAGGGTACTTGGAAGTCGTGAATCACCCCTCCCTTCCTTCGAATGTAAGTCTACTGATCTTTCTTGAATCTAAGCTTTGGTGGGTTGAACCCCTATTGGGATTAATACCACCACCATTACCTAAATCCATGAAAGACTTGTGGACTATTTTGTTGAAGGTGGACCTGTGGCTGCGACTGTACTGAGAAGACGCTTACCCTGTTACCCCCAAGTCTTTATGAGCTCAGGTAGTTTCTTTACTCTATTTTCTGCTGGTTAGGACATTTGAAACTTGTTGAATCCATTGATATCTTGTATTTGAAATTCTAACCATGTTATAGATGATGCATAGCTACTAATATAAATGAGTCTTGGTTTTATACCAATTGAGACACCTAAAATTCTCACAAGTGCATGGTATGTTTAACCAACCGAAGTTAATTCAGACTTCATTATTTTCATCAGTAGTTAGACTCATCGAACAGAGTTTAAAATTTCAAGATAGAACCTGTAGTACTGTGCTATGTCATGCGCGGTTGTTAGGAACTTGCCTTATCCTCATCTATGGGATACCTTGTTTGTCTAGAGTGATGATTTTCTTGCCTGTGCTTGGGATTTTCTGAAAATTTCTGAATTCAAAATTACCTGCACACTGAAACACCCAGTTAGTTAAAAAATCAGCAAGAGTATTTCCCTCCCTTAAAGAGTGTTGTACTCTTACTGAACAAGAATTCATCAGTTTCCTAATGTAGTTGACCTCTATTTCCACACTCCAAGGAACTTCCCACTTTCCATTGATCATGTGAACTATTACAAGAGAGTCAGATTCGACAATTATGTTTGAAATCTGGTTTTCCAAACAAAAAACTAAACCTTCTCTTACAGCAGTAACCTCTGCCACCAAATTAGTGGAATCAGGTATCCGAAATCCTTTTGTAATAGCTTAAAAAAATAGGCCGCCCAAAACATCAGATCTTATTTCTTCAATATTTGCTGCTACGATGCATTCACTATAAATATCTATCCATATTATGTTGAGCTTTATAAATTATGTAATAGCTGGAAAAAATAGGTTGTCAAAAACATCAGATCTTATTTCTTCAATAGTTGCTGCTTCGATGCGTACACTATAAAATATCTATCCATATTATGTTGAATCAAACACACACACACATATATATATCTGTGTGTGTATAAGAGTCACAAATAAATGTAAGAATATACAACTTAATCATAATTACGTAATAGAAGTTTACATTGATGACATGAGTGTTGCATTTATTAATTTGTTTAGTGGAAATGCTGAGTTTCAAAAAGTTTTTTTTTCATCAATTCACTCCAGATTTTCCCTTTTGAACCAACTCGTTTGAAAAAAACTTACAAATATCTAGTATTTGACACTTTGATAAATATTAAATATATTATATGTTTCTTCTATACATTGTTACTATTAATTCATACACATTATCATTTTAAGTCGCCTAATAGAAAATAAGTATGATTATGGATTCAAAGAGTATGAGTAAGCATTATGGATTAACAAAGTATGAGTAAGTTTTTTCTGTGGCTTAACCCTAGAAAATATTTTGTTATTATCATATATTTTAATTTTTTTCTGTGTTCCAATTGTTGTCATTGTGCACAGTTGTTGAAACAGCGTGAATTGTGGATCAAGATATATTCAGCTATTGCATTAGAGAATATAGTAAAATAATATATTTCACACCTAATTTCCAAGATCACAATTTTTTGCTTAAATACAATAACAACATACCCACTATAATCCCATAAAGTATAATCTAGGAAAAGTGGAGTGTATGTAGATCTTACCTCTACCTCAGAAATAGAGACGTCATTTTTGATAAATCCTCGGTTCAAAAAATCAGTCAAAAGCAGTTCGGTGAAAGAAGTAACAGAAGCAGAAGAAATGAAAGATAATAACAAAAATAGCTAGTAGTAAGTAACAAAACAAAAGCTACAATACATGATAATCAAGGTACAAGTAATCAACACATAGTAACAAAAACTGAAAGTAAAAAAACTACAGGAGCAATACTATGACTACTAATATGAATGGATATCAAGAAAATGCACGACTACCTACTAATATTTTATCCTAATCTGTATCCTCCACACACTCCTATCTAAAGTCATCTCCTCGATAATTTAAAACTACATCATATCTTGTCTAATCACCTCCTCTCATATTTCTTCGGTCTACCTCTATCTATCCTGAAATCGTAGCCAATCTTTTACACCTCCGCACTAGGGTATTTGTGCATCTCCTCCTCACATGTTCGAACCATCTCACTCTTGCTTCCTGATGTTATGTGTATTTATACGCCTTTCATTCATGTTTCACCCATGTTTATACCTTGTGTTGACACCCAATTTTGACCTCCGTATACCTCTCACGGGCTGTTATTTTACTAGTTATTCTTATTTTTTAAGCTTAATTTTCCTCGCGTATTGCTTTTATTTACTAACTAAATCATGTATTTTATCGTCGTCTTGACAGTTTTTAAATTCGTATGCAATTTACAAATATATAATTTATTTCTTAATTATTACTATTTTATCATAAATTTTGTATAATATTACATGTCATTAATTTTACGTACAATATATATACGTAATTAATTTTAAATAAAATTCTTCGCTTGATAATTATCGTCAATTATTATTTTATCTATTAAATTATATATACGTAGTATGTTATTAATTAAATAGCAGCCCAATTGTATTTGTCTTGCCAATTTATTTAAATTCTAGCCTCTTTCTATCTAATTTCTTTCAATTTTAGCCTAAAATTGAGCCAATTTGGCCTGATTTTAATCTCAAAGCTGATCTATGATGAGATCAAATATCAGCCGTTAATCTAATGTGATCAACGATCAAGATTAAAGATCACCTCCTCTCTTCTTTTAATTATACCAACCCCTCAAACCTAATCATTGATACTCCCTCCATTAGCCGCCTACCTCCTCGTCTCCCTCCACTTTTCTCCCTCAACAAAACCGGCTGCCTCCCCTTTTTCTCTCCACCTCCTCTCCTCCATTTCCACCGCCGCCGACCCTCCTCGGCCGGTGAGCAAACCCCAAAACCCGCCGCCTCTCTCCCCTCTTCACTCCAACACCCGCCGCCGCTCCACCATCGCCGGTGAAGCGGCCACCAACAAACTCACTCCGCTGTCCTCCCCGTCACTGACCGCCCGCCGCTCCGTTGGATCTCCGTACGGCGAAACCCACCAGCCTACCACTCCCTCATCTCCTCCAACCCGCTACTCTACCGCTTTCTCTCAACTCCAAAGTCCTCAATACCGGAGAACCCTGCGCCGCTCGTTCCAGCGATGGCCAGTCGCGCCTCCCATCTCCGGTGGGCGCCGATAAAGATTTAAATGACGGATTGTTACAAGTTTGGCTTGGTTTTGATGTGGATTTCGTTACGAGCTTTTTCTACGCCATTTCATCCTCTTCGTTTACAGGTTCTGAGATTCAAAGCTCATTTATGAGGGTTTATGCAGAGTCGTTTAATTTTTTTCAATTCGTGTTAGGCTGTCTACGATAGTATATTGAAAACCCCAATTTATGATAAACTTTCAATTCTAACCTAGTTCTGAGAATTCAATTTTGAGCTTTCTTTGTTGAGAATTTGATTTCTAAGCATGCTTATGATCCTGTTTCACGTTCTACACGTGGAAACGATTTGGTTTAGTTTATCTTTGCTTGTTTTTGCCTCAATTTGTTCTACATGTGAGACACATATTGTGTGCTAGTTATTGTTTGTGGAAATTCGCTTGTGCTCGTGTCTTGGGGGTTGGTGCCTAATGCTAAAACAATCTTATGTGGTCCATTTATGAACAAGAGGGTGAGTTAATTTTAAATCTTTGTTATCTTTTCTTTTGAAATAGACAGGCCATGATCTTGTTGCTCGACTTACTCTGTGATTTGGAATCCTCCATGCTCAATGTTTGATTACTTTAGGTCATAATTGGCTCATTTCAAGCATGAGTTGATATTCTTTTTCCTTGTATAGGTAGAACAGTTTTGATATTGGCCTTGTATGGTGAAATTTTGTTGATTAGTTTTCTCATTTCCCTCTTTCAACTAATTGCCACAACCTCAATACTTGTCTAAATACGAATGATATGCTCCTAATTGATTCAAACTATAATTGAGGAAAGGATTTCCTTTTTGATTGCTTCTCGTAAATACTTATTTCTTCCCTTTTTATTTAATGATCATGATTTTAGTACTTGATTAATTTTGGTAACTCTATCTTATTTCACTCTATTTATTGATACTCCTTCCCCTTAATTGGTTAAAAACATCTTTGAGTACTTGTCTATTTTGGTGAATTTTGGTAGTCCCAAATGATTATTTTCTTTCTTGTCCTGTGCTTAATTCTGATTGCTTTTAAAATCTATTTTAATTGCCTGATCTCATGTTAACTAGTTAGCTTTATCTATTCTGTCTAAGAGAATTCTTTATGATTCTTTCCCTCAATTATTTTTGTGACAAGTATTTATGGTAGGATTGGGATTCTCCTTAGGGGGAATTGATTCAATTTACTTTAACCAAGGAAAGACTTATGTGATTGAGGATTCTTTTCCTTGATTGAGCATGACTGCTCTTGACTATAAAAACAGTCTCTTCTTTTCATTATTTGGGGAGACTTTACAGACTTTACACTCATATTTGACTACTCTCATATTATTAAAAGGCTCTCTACTGTGAACAAAATTGTTGATTGCTAAGTGTTGGATTTCAAATTTCTCTTATTGTTTACTGCAAACCGGTATCTCTTAATTCGTATACATAATTTATGAGTTTGATAGAAAGCATGACTATAGGAGTTTAAAGTCAATAACTTATTGCCTACTTGATTATGTGATCCAAACTGCCACTACTTGTAGATCATGTATTAGTTATATATGTTACTGCCATGATTCTTTCTTGCTATTGTTCTGGTATATGTTATGTGGAACAGAGAGGGTCTTAAACATATCCTAAACCTTGACATGGGCAATGCCTAGAACCCTTGAGGTTCTCATGAAACTTTGCGATGTCAGGGACTAGTATTAGGAATTGTTATAGGCTCCTTTGCATTTTTATATATTTATCTTTAACAGGTTCTTTGTTAGCATTTGGTTGGGACCTCGAAGCAGGATTTGGGAGTCTCCAAGATTTAGATATGTTTATTTTATTTCTCATTCATTTATTTGGTCTGTAATATTTTGTATAAACTTCGATAAATAATAAGATACATTAGGGGTGCAACGGGGGAGGGGCAAACAACGTGCTACTTGCTTGATTGTAAACCGTAGAAATTATGCCTATAGGATTTCTGTTGATATCATTTGTTAGAAATTATGCCTATAGGAGTGTATTAATATCGTTTGTTAGAAATCATGTTTTAGGTTTTTAAAATTCGCTTTAAAAAATCAGAAATCGTGCTTATATGATATTTTTGTTTCAACATGTTAAATATAATATTATTTACCTAGAAACCATGCCTATAGGCTTAAAACTGTTTTCAGTTGTGAAACCACGCCTAAGAGTCAAATCCGTTTTAGCATATTAAAGTCATTTTTAGCATGTTTAAATCTGTTAAATTTAATTCAGTATTAAAATTAGTTTTACCATGTTTAAATCTGTTAAATTTAATTCAGCATATTAAAGCAAATTTCAGCATATTTAAATTTGTCAAATTTAATTTAGCATATTAAAATCAGTTTCAGCATGTCTAAAATCAGTCTTAGTATATTAAATGGTTGTCGTTTATGGACTTAAGTTAGTTTCAGCATGCTAAATAATTAGAAGCTTTGTTCATAGGACTTTCATTAAACAACTTGCTCATAAGATTAATTAATAAATGTTTTGCACGTTTTCATCGCTAGATATCATGCTACATAAAGTGTTAATTGCACGGATGGTGAGGCCTATGTGAGATCATTTATATGCTACTAATTTTTCAGTCCATGTATGTTTTGATTGACGTTAACCCCGTGTCTAATTAGGAAACCTAAGATTTTATTTGTCTAGATCCACATCCAAGTTAGTAAGTCCAAAGCTTCTTGGACATTAAGTTGGGACGGATAAGCATCTTAAGACGCGTTAGAGTTTTCTCATTTCTTTAGTACGCACTTAGGTAAAATATTCTTAATAATCAACTTAGGTGGGTAGATAGACGGATATGATGGAAATTGTCCCGAGCAGAATACAACAAAGTCTTTGGAATTATCTTCGATAATAGGTCGGGCGCTGATCCGAATAGGTTAAAATTAACCTAAGATTAATTCTTATACTCTTAAGTGTTTGGGGTAGTATTAATTAAATCGGAAAATGTCTCAAAACACACATAAATTATGATCGGAATTGCTGTTACACACTCTAACTTTGCGGAGGTCCTATGACCTCCTGGACTATTTTATTGTGTAATATTTAGGGTATTATCAGCTTAGCTTGATCACTAAATCACTCAAATTAAAGTAAATGCTTTCACACGCTATCAAAAAGAGGGGTCAGTTCTCATTAATGTTAATTTATTTTCTATTAACCCTAGAATTTTCTTGAAACTGTCTAACTTTATCTTAATGATTATTGATCAAATAACACAAATCATTTCAATTTTATGTGATTTTTACTTTCAATCTACTATTTTGAAGTTGCTGCTTATACGTGTGTTCACTTGCATGTCCATCTATGCTAATAATACCCACAATATTACACTATAAAATAGTTCAGGGGGGTCATAGGACTCCCACAAAGTTAGTGTGTAACAGCAATTTCAGCCATAGTTTAGGCGTGTCTTGAGCTATTTTCCTTAATTAAATCACCTACTAATTAGATCTCTTTTCCTATATCATTTTTTCGAATTCTATCCTCTCGCTTATATGATTTTCTTATGTGTTTATTTAGATTTTAAATATTTCACATGCTTAATTCTTGCTTACCTAGTTTCATTAATAACTAAACTGGTTTAATTTATTGACTTCTTAAAAAAAATAGAATTTATTTGTATAATGGTGTAGTTTTATAAATTCATATCGATCTTTGTTTATCACATAATTTCTCACATAAATAACGAATTCGGGAGGGATCAACATTTGTGGACCTCGAAAGGTGCCTAACACCTTCCTTTCGAGGTAACTTGAACCCTTACCCGATTTCTAGTGACGTAGACCTCTAAAATTAAAATTAATCGTAGTTAGTTTAGAACGGTGCCTTAACGCCCCTTTAATTCGTTAGGTGGCGACTCTTCACTCTTTTCATCCAAAAAGAGTTGTCACGTCGATGGCCCATCTTTTCGCGAGAAAGATGGGGCGCGACAAAATGACGTCTCTGCTGGGGATACTTAGGTTCTAACCATTACGGGTTTGTATTTTATGTGAGATTTCGTGTTTTATGTATCTTTGTTTTTGTCACTTTTATAGGATTGTATTTGTTTTTATTTTTCGTCAAAAGGAAAATTTATGATTAATCTCTTTTCCTTTCTCCCTTATTTGTTTTCTTAAATAATCGATTTTGTTTCATGTTTAATAACTTTTCTCATTCTCCTTATGTGTTTTCTTACTAGTATTTCATGATTAGTTTATTATTTATTTAGTTATTCCTTTCCTTTTATTTATTTACTTTTATTTCGTGATCTTGCTTTATTTATGCTGTTATTGTTTCGTTAAACTGTTCAATGTGTTACTATATTTCACTATATGCTACTTGTTACCGCTTTTCATAACTGTCATTCCGCTCATACTTCTCCCACTTGGGAACTTCACACTTTCACACACTATACACGTGAGTTGTGCCTTTGCACTTCTCCAAAATTCTTTCAAATACTCATTTTAGAGAGTTGGCATAGACGCGGGGTGAGCGGATAGTTTTGCTACCGTGTGACCACGTGCCTCCTCGCATAGGAAAAACTTGAGTCCGTGTCTATCCAAATCTCAGAAACTTAAGATAGTGTTGTGCCCACCCCTTATACTTAACTCATGCATGTATTAACTATAAATGGGTGTTCGTGACACCAGAATGATGCATATATTTATTTGCTATGTGTTAATCTTTTATGTTTATGTTATCATTCTTGTCTTAGCCTATCCCTTACTCTTAGAATTTCAAGCTTTAGGCGACGTCAAAATTCATTTATTTGCACTTAATGCAAGTAGCTGTATAGTACCTTACCTTTTTCCTTTAGGCCCAAATCATACAATCTTAGGGACTAGACAAATCCTCCTTTATTCTAACGTTATGATTTGAGCTTGTCCTCTAGAAATCTTCTTTTGACATGCAAATCATCTCTTGATTTGATCTATTCCTTGATAGGATATCCTAGACCCCTTTCTAACCTCTTAGGGTAATTTGTTACCTTTAGAATATCCTTGACTCCTTGCGTTCTACATGGACATATTATTTTCTCTGTCAAAATCCTATTTATTTGGGTCCATATTTCATTGTAAGTTTGACTTTCAATCGTCAACATTCAATGTTTGTGTCATCTTTCAACTCTCGCAACTTTGGAATTGTATAAATCCCTCATAACCTAAAATTCAATTCTGAATAAATCATAATCTGTTACTCAGATAAGTAAGGCATTCCACTCTATGACTCCATAATATTGTTTTTCATAAGATATTTTCTTTCGTGCATTCCTCCTTTGTTAATTATGAATCTACTTCTCCTAAGGTTGACTAAAGTTGAACGTTAGAATAATGTGGAGAGAGCTCTAGTGTTCAACAATAATCGACCTTGTTCATCCTACGATTCCCTTGTCTCTTAAGTTTGCATCCTAGTATCATGCCGAACCTTCGAAATCATAAGTTTTGTTACTATCATAAATTTCATGCAAAGCTCAAATTTCTGCGTTTAAATCACTCTTTAAATTTTAATTCTCGTCCGTTTTGGGCTTCCTTTATTTTTAGTAGCATTATCATTATTATTATTCAATGTTTCAAGCTTATGTATGCTACATGATAATTTTATTTGTGTTTAATTTATTCTTGCTCAAAGATTGTCTAGCGTTTGAACATCGATTCGACTAAGAATCTGCAATATGACAAATATGCTCAGTATTCGAAAGAAAGCTAGTCTTCTTCCTGCTAGCTCCAGGCAAAATACTTTTTGGACTATATCTCCTCTCTCCGTCCCTACTCATACACTCCCTGAACAAATATCTTCAGCCCATATTGATCGTGGTACTTTACCAAGCATGATTATATCTGGCGAAAATGAGAACAACAAGCTAGGTGCATTGCAAAAAAGGATTCATGATTTAGAGGAGAGGGTGGATGAAAAATTACGCTCTGAAAATGTTTATGACCTGAGGTATAAGAAATTATGTCTACATCCAGGAATTGAATTGCCGCTAGGGTACAAAATTCCAAGATTCAATGTGTTTGATGGGCATGGAGATTCAATCACACATCTTAAGAATTATTGCAGCAGATTAGTTGGAACATGACATAACGATGCCCTTCTTATGAGGTTATTTATTCAAAGTTTATCGGGAATAGCACTCACATGGTATGTCAAACAAGACTTAGACAAATGATATTCGTGGGAAGATATGGCTCGAGACTTTGTAGAACAATATAAGTTTAACATTAAGACCGATGCAACTATGTTAAATTTGCTTGGATTAAGAAAATTGAATCACGAGTCTTTTGAGGAATATGTAACACGATGGAGATTAGAAGCTTCTAAAGTGCGTCCTTCAGTACCTGAAGAAGAATTGGTACAAACCTCCATAAGATCACTCGATGGTGTATATTATGAATCATTATACTTCGCAAGTATTCAAAGCTTTGATAATCTGATTCGAATTGGGAAAGAATTAGAATATGGCATTCAGACGGGGAGAATCAATGATGTTTCTACAATACAAGCCGCCTTTCAAACATCGAAGAGCTCACAGGATGAAAAAGGAAATAAGATATTGACCCATATACCTCAAACAAAATATCATCAAAATTCTGAACAAGTCCATGCCATTTTTGATGAGCGTCCCTAGTCGTATAACCCACAAAGTTCTCCAGAGGTGTATAAGGCATCCGATTCTTCTCCACAAAAAGGGAGAAAACCTCGTACCTTTACTCCTTTAACGAAAACTTTGTCGAGTATATTTCAAAGATTGTGGGCTCAAGGAGTGTTGAAACCAATAAGGGGATGGATTTATAGGTACTCATCTCCGTCTTTTGATCCATCCAAAAGTTGTGTTTATCACTCAAATATTCAAGGTCATGATATCGAGGAATGTTCAGCATTGAGGCACAAAATTCAGGCTTTGATTGAGAAGGGAAAAATAAAAGTGCAAAGATCACTAAACAGTTATCCTGTCATGATAAATGCAGTCATTGTTCAAGGTGATCCAACAAAAATATTTCCAAGACATTTTTAACAAGGAAGCGCAAGCTACATCAAAGGAATTGACGAGAACAAGACTCTCATATACAAAGTGTTATTATCCTCTATTTGTCCTTCTTATGATCAATAAACGTTTTCTGCTTTTATTCACTCTCTTATGTATTCCTGAACTATATTTGACCTGATTTCCATTTGGATATGTAGGCAGCTCATTATTGGGTTCGGTCTTAATCTAATAAAAATTTCTTCTCCTTTCACTTTCAAATCGAATTGGTCTTGACCAAGCTATCCACTCATTAAGCCTAAATTCTTTTAATCTGTCAAGCGGCCAATAATATCATAATGCAGATTCAAAATTAGGATCGTGATGATCAAGCGCAAGGCAACCATATTTTTTGTGCTAATATTCTTCTTTGAGTGAAGCAGGAATACATGACTCTTTACATGAAAATATTGTCTGAGTTTTGAGAAACCTTAAAAATTCTACAAGGAGGTAATCTTTCAATATGAGAAGACCTGCATAAAGTATTTTATTTTAAACTGGGGCAGAATTTTTTGAGAAGTCCTCAAAATTTTTACCAAAATACATGGCGAGCTCGAATTCACAGAATCAAACAATGCAAAGAGACAAAGACAAGTTAAGGTACGTGTCAATCTCACCTTTTAAAACTTACAGCTTTTCTTTGAATGCAGGAATAACAACTGTAAATCACAAAATTATTTTCGCAATCAAGAAAAATCGTCACCAAGAGATGCTCTGCTTCCTCTCGCATCTGACGCAAAGGCTAAGATGTTCTATCCTTATACTTCCGAATTATGCTACTTTTGGCCACTAAATACTTGAATTGAGCCACTAGCATTTAGTTAAGCTACTTTTGATCCATTGAATATGGAAATCAGATTATTATTGCTATTAAATAATTAATTGTGTTATTACTGAGCTACTAATATGTAGGCTCGTTCACTTTACAAAGGACACCAAAGATTGGTCCGCCTTACAAATTGGACACCTTAGGCTTGTCCGCCTTACAAATGAACATTCAGGATCGTCCGCCTTTCAAATGGGACACCTTAAGCTTGTCCGCCTTACAAATGAACATTCAGGATCGTTCGCCTTACAAAGGAATACTTCAGGCTTGTTCGCCTTACAAATGAACATTCAGGCTCGTTCGCCTTACAAAGGAACACTTCAGGCTTGTTCGCCTTACAAATGAACGTTCAGACTCATTCGCCTTACAAAGAAACATTTTAGGCTCGCTCACCTTACAAATGAACATTCAGGCTCGTGCGCCTTACAATAAGACATCTTCTTTTGGCCCTACAAAATATATAATTTTTTTTTTATAAAATTCTTACGTACTAACATCCACAGGTTTAACAACTGATGATTTCTCTTTAAAGGTTTAAACTGGGGCAGAATTTTTGAGGTTCCTCAAAAATACTGCAACAACATTAAATTGATAAGCTTTCTCACCTCTTCTCTTCATTATTATTATTTATTAATATTTTGTGCAATATTAGTCAATACTTCTCTATATTAATGAGCTAACAATTTTATCTAGTTGTGTTAGAAGCTGCAGGCAAGACAAGAAACGACTAAGAGAAATTCTTCAAAGCACAATTCTTTATTCGTAAATCATATTCACATTTCATTTTGCTCATACTCTAACCTTGTCAACTTGTGCCAACTACGTCTTCGTCCAGAAGTTCGGTTGTATATCTTCTCTATAAGCCTCGTTCTTTTCTAAATCTAGAACTACACATGGCCTGATTCCCGTAAAAACAGGGATATGTAGGCGACTTGAAAACCGAAGTCTCGGCCGCAACTCTTTTATAATCCCCCCTTGTTTCTCCGATTTCGAAGAGCTACGCCTCCGATCAGACAAAATTGGCTACTAAGTCAACGTTCCTTGCCCGATAATTCATCCTTCATTCCCGAGCAAGAAATGGGCAGCTGTTGACACTCAATTTTGACCTCCATATACCTCTCACGGGCTGTTATTTTACTAGTTATTCTTATTTTTAAGCTTAATTTTCCTCGCGTATTGCTTTTATTTACTAACTAAATCATGTATTTTATCGTCGTCTTGACAGTTTTTAAATTCGTATGCAATTTAAAAATATATAATTTATTTATTAATTATTACTATTTTATCATAAATTTTGTATAATATTACATGTCATTAATTTTACGTACAATATATATACGTAATTAATTTTAAATAAAATTCTTCGCTTGATAATTATCGTCAGTTATTATTTTATCTATTAAATTATATATACGTAGTATGTTATTAATTAAATAGCAGCCCAATTGTATTTGTCTTTCCAATTTATTTAAATTCTAGCCTCTTTCTATCTAATTTCTTTCAATTTTAGCCTAAAATTGAGCCAATTTGGCCTGATTTTAATCTCAAAGCTGATCTATGATGAGATCAAATATCAGCCGTTGATCTAATGTGATCAACGGCCAAGATTAAATATCACATGCTCTCTCCTTTTAATTATACCAACCCCTCAAACCTAATCACTGATACTCCCTCCATTAGCCGCCTACCTCCTCGTCTCCCTCAACAAAACCGGCTGCCTCCCCTTTTTCTCTCCACCTCCTCTCCTCCATTTCCACTGCCGCCGACCCTCCTCGGCCGGTGAGCAAAACCCAAAACCCTCCGCCTCTCTCCCCTCTTCACTCCAGCACCCGCCGCCCCACCATCGCCGGTGAAGCGGCCACCAACAAACTCACTCTGCTATCCTCCCCGTCACCGAACGCCCGCCGCTACGACGGATCTCCGTACGGTGAAACCCACCAGCCTACCACTCCCTCATATCCTCCAACCCGCTACTCTACCGCTTCCTCTCAACCCCAAAGTCCTCACCACCAGAGAACCCTGTGCCGCTCGTTCCAGCGATGGCCAGCCGCGCCTCCCATTTCTGGTGGGCGCTGATAAAGATTTAATATGACGTATTGTTATAAGTTTGGCTTGGTTTTTATGTGGATTTCATTACGAGCTTCTTCTACGCCATTTCATCCTCTTCGTTTACAGGTTCTGAGATTCAAAGCTCATTTATGGGGGTTTATGCAGGGTCGTTTAATTTTTTTCAATTCGTGTTAGGCTGTCTACGATAGTATATTGAAAACCCCAATTTATGATGAACTTTCAATTCTAACCTAGTTCTGAGAATTCAATTTTGAGCTTTCTTTGTTGAGAATTTGATTTCTAAGCATGCTTATGATCCTGTTTCATGTTCTACACGTGCAAACGATTTGGTTTAGTTTATCTTTGCTTGTTGTTGCCTCAATTTTTTCTACATGTGAGACACATATTGTGTGCTAGTTATTGTTTGTGGAAATTAGCTTGTGCTCGTGTCTTGGGGGTTGGTGCCTAATGCTGAAACAATCTTATATGGTTCATTTATGAACAAGAGGGTGAGTTAATTTTAAATCTTTGTTATCTTTTCTTTTGAAATAGACAGGCCATGATCTTATTTCTCGACTTACTCTGTGATTTGGAATCCTCCATGCTCAATGTTTGATTACTTTAGGTCATAATTGGCTCATTTCAAGCATAAGTTGATATTCCTTTTCCTTGTATAGGTAGAACAGTTTTGATATTGGCCTTGTATGGTGAAATTTTGTTGATTAGTTTTCTCATTTCCCTCTTTCAACTAATTTCCACAACCTCAATACTTGTCTAAATACGAATGATATGCTCCTAATTGATTCAGACTATAATTGAGGAAAGGACTTCCTTTTTGATTGCTTCTCGTAAATACTTATTTCTTCCCTTTTTATTTAATGATCATGATTTTAGTACTTGATTAATTATGGTAACTCTATCTTATTTCACTCCATTTATTGATACTCCTTCCCCTTAATTGGTTAAAAACATCTTTGAGTACTTGTCTATTTTGGTGAATTTTGGTAGTCCCAAATGATTATTTTCTTTCTTGTTCTGTGCTTAATTCTGATTGCTTTTAAAATCTATTTTAATTGCCTGATCTCATGTTAACTAGTTAGCTTTACCTATTCTGTCTAAGAGAATTCTTTATGATTCTTTCCCTCAATTATTTTTGTGACAAGTATTTATGGTAGGATTGGGATTCTCCTTAGGGGGAATTGATTCAATTTACTTTAACCAAGGAAAGACTTATGTGATTGAGGATTCTTTTCCTTGATTGAGCATGACTGCTCTTGACTATAAAAACAATCCCTTCTTTTCATTATTTGGGGAGACTTTACAGACTTTACACTCATATTTGACTACTCTCATATTGTTAAAAGGCTCTCTACTGTGAACAAAATTGTTGATTGCTAAGTGTTGGATTTCAAATTTTCTCTTATTGTTCACTGCAAACCGGTATGTCTCTTAATTCGTATATATAATTTATGAGTTTGATAGAAATCATGACTATAGGAGTTTAAAGCTAATAACTTATTGCCTACTTGATTATGTGATCCAAACTGCCGCTACTTGTAGATCATGTATTAGTTATATATGTTACTGCCATGATTCTTTCTTGCTATTGTTCTAGTATATGTTGTGTGGAACAGAGAAGGTCTTAAACATATCCTAAACCTTGACATGGGCAATGCCTAGAACCCTTGAGGTTCTCATGAAATTTTGCGATGTCAGGGACTAGTATTAGGAATTGTTATAGGCTCCTTTGCATTTTTGTATATTTATCTTTAACAGGTTCTTTGCTAGCATTTGGTTGGGACCTTGAAGCAGGATTTGGGAGTCTCCAAGATTTAGATCTGTTTATTTTATTTCTCATTCATTTATTTGGTCTGTAATATTTTGTATAAACTTTGATAAATAATAAGATACATTAGGGGTGCAACGGGGGAGGGGCAAACAACGTGCTACTTGCTTGATTGTAAACCGTAGAAATTATGCCTATAGGATTTCTGTTGATATCATTTGTTAGAAATTATGCCTATAGGAGTGTATTAATATCGTTTGTTAGAAATCATGTTTTAGGTTTTTAAAATCCTCTTTAAAAAATCAGAAATCGTGCTTATATGATAGTTTTGTTTCAACATGTTAAATATAATATTATTTACCTAGAAACCATGCCTATAGGCTTAAAACTGTTTTCAGTTGTGAAACCACGCCTAAGAGTCAAATCCGTTTTAGCATATTAAAGTCATTTTCAGCATGCTTAAATCTGTTAAATTTAATTCAGTATTAAAATCAGTTTCAACATGTTTAAATCTGTTAAATTTAATTCAGTATTAAAATCAGTTTCAGCATGTTTAAATCTGTTAAATTTAATTCAGCATATTAAAGTCAGTTTCAGCATGTTTAAATCTGTTAAATTTAATTCAGCATATCAAAGCCAGTTTTAGCATGTTTAAATCTGTCAAATTTAATTCAGCATATTAAAATCAGTTTCAGCATGTCTAAAATCAGACTTAGTATATTAAATGGTTGTCGTTTATGAACTTAAGTTAGTTTCAGCATGCTAAATAATTAGAAGCTTTGTTCATAGGACTTTCATTAAACTACTTGCTTATAGGATTAATTAATAAATTTTTTGCACGTTTTCATCGCTAGATATCATGCTACATAAAGTGTTAATTGTATGGATGGTGAGGCCTATGTGAGATTATTTATGTGCTACCTGTTTTCCAGTCCATGTATATTTTGATTGACGTTAACCCCGTGTCTAATTAGGAAACCTAAGATTTTATTTGTCTAGATCCACATCCAAGTTAGTAAGTCCAATGCCTCTTGGACATTAAGTTGGGATGGGAAGCATCTTAAGACGCGTTAGATTTTTCTCATTTCTTTAGTACGCACTTAGGTAAAATATTCTTAATAACCAACTTAGGTGGGTAGATAGACGGATATGATGGAAATTGTCCCGAGCAGAATACGACAATATCTTTGGAATTGTCTTCGATAATAGGCCGGGCGCTGATCCGAATAGGTTAAAATTAACCTAAGTCTAATTCTTATACTCTTAAGTGTTTGGGGTAGTATTAATTAAATCACCTACTAATTAGATCTCTTTTACTATATCATTTTTTTGAATTCTATCCTCTCGCTTATCTGATTTTCTTATGTGTTTATTTAGATTTTAAATATTTCACATGCTTAATTCTTGTTCACCTAGTTTCATTAATAACTAAACTGGTTTAATTTATTGACTTCTTAAAAAAAAAATAGAATTTATTTGTATAATGGTGTAGTTTTATTAATTCATATCGATCTTTGTTTATCACATAATTTCCCACATAAATAACGAATCCGGCAGGGATCCATGTTTGTGGACCTCGAAAGGTGCCTAACACCTTCCTTTCGAGGTAACTTGAACCCTTACCCGATTTCTGGTGATGTTGACCTCTAAAATTAAAATTAATCGTAGTTAGTTTAGAACAGTGCCCTTACGCGCCTTTAATTCGTTAGGTGGCGACTCTTCACTCTTTCCATCCAAAAAGAGTTGTCACGTCGATGACCCATCTTTTCATGAGAAATATGGGGCGCGACACCTTGTTTTAAGAGTGAATGTACATGATACACCTAACTATTATTTATTTTTGAATTATGGAAATTCTCTGTATGCTATGTTGGATTTTAGGTGAATTACCAAGAAAAGTAGGTAAGTATTAACAAGAGCAGAGTCTTGCAGAGCAAATCCCAAAGCATGAAGACAGCTCGCCATGCGAGCTAAGAAGATAAGAACCTATAGGATTGTTGGCTAAGTGTGGGAATTGCTAGGGTCTCACAGAGTGAAGGACAAAGCGAGGAGAATGCTCACTATGCAGCTCTAGGTGCAAAAGAAGTGTGTTGATGCTGGAAAGTTTGGCTAACTGTAAAACATACACTAGAACCTCGCGAATCAAAGCTCAACGCGAGGTCTCATCTTTTTATGGACCTCGTGTCACAACCCAAGAACTAAGGTCATGATGGCACCTACTATAACCCACCAGTAGGAAAGACAAAACCCTTGGCCTAGAATAGCGAGTAACAAGCTAACAAGAGAAAAAGACGAAAATAGGAAATCAATAATAAAAATAGGGGATAAGAAGAAAATGCATATATGAGTATATAACAAGGAGGGAAATGAAACAAAGTATACAAAAGACTCTCCTAAGACCTAGTATCAGTCGGTACGAAAGCTACTATAACATAAAGGTGCTAGATAGATACACATACATACGTATACAAGTAAAACACTCTCTGAAAGTACAAAAGAATACCAGTCCATAAAGAGAGGAAGATGTATCAACTTCAGTCGCCAAGATCTCACCCTATATCTCTGATCAGCAGCTCCACACAAGGGTGATATCAATGGTGATGACTCATACTAGGGTCTGGATCAGAAAAGATGAAGAAGTGTAGCATGAGTACTAAAATCACGCAGTACCCAGTAGACATCATAGGTCGACTGAGCTCAAATAAGATATAAGAACAATAAATGCAAATATAGTAAAGGTAAGAAAAGAAGGGCCAGGACTAGAGAAACAAGTTGCAACTAGGTAAATAAGAGAAGTATAAGTAATTAAATCGAGACGCATAAAGAAGTGATTTAGCTACGACCTAACTGGACTCTCATAAGCCCAAAAGGTACACATAATAGTCAATAAATCCAGTCGGACCCCCATAAGCCCAGAGGATACAAACAACAAATAATACTAATTACTATCCAAGCTTAATAGTAAGGAAATGTGGAAGATTTCATGATATTCCATATGAGATGAGTGCAATGATAATGCATTGCCAAACTCAAATCAAACTTCTAAGTGTAAATCAGTAATAATGCATGCCCTGACTCGAACTGAGACTAAAATAGTATTTATGCATGTCCGGACTTAAATTGGGACTTAAATGTAAATATGCATGATCGGACTTGAATCGGAACTTAAATGTAAATATGCATTCCTAGACTCGAACCGAGGCTTAAATATAAATATTCCTGCCCGGACTCAAACTAGGGATAAAATATTCTATTTTCCTTCAAAAAAGCCATATCCTTTCAAAAATATTCCAAAACACTATTTTTTAGCCAAAAATTATATTTTATGCAAATATACCAATATGCCAGAATGATAGAAGTAATCCCATGAATAATAAGGTGAAAACCAAACTAATACGCACAACTAAATCCAAAGTAAAGAAATCCATTCCCTACGCCCTAAGGAAACGCTACAATCCTAGAATAGGTACTACTCCATGTCACTAAGCTAACTATAAAACCGCAAGAGATTCCCCACCTAACGCAAGTGACTAATCGAAACTAATCTAAGGCAACCTACTCCAATCCTGAAGATACTACCCAATATATACTGAGCCCAAAAAGGGATACAATCACCTAGACTAAGGATTCCAACCACAAATCTATGCTAAAGTTACTACTCAAGCTACAAGGATCATAAACACCTAAATCAATATAGTCAAACCACAATATCCCACAAATAATCAACAATTTATCAAACAAACACCTTAATCAAGCAATGTCTAAGAGTAGGTAATTCGTAACCTATGTGGAGGCTAAACACGCACTCACGAACCCACTATACTGGAGCTTTTCCTTTCTGATAAATTGATGACGCTAAAAAATAACTCTCCCAAAGGAGGTGGAAGCGATCATGAAGTAAAACAAATAAGTAAAACAAAGAGAGTCAGGGTAAATTTCACGGAGATTGGTATGATGATTCACCACTAATGGTCAAGTCAATTCACGAGAGTAAGCAAAGTGTTCAAACAAGTAAATAAAATTAGGGGGAATGGTTTGGGAATTAAGATTCAAATTGTAAAAAATTAATGACATAAACTCGAGTGTTTTAATCAATAAAGGAAGCCTAGGGGTGTGCTTCGGATAGGGTCATGCAATGGGATAGAGGATTGATTATTCAAGCAAATTCTCAATTACAAGTGCGGGTAGCCTTGATCATAGTTATGCCAGTTGCCTTTTAACCCACCAAGCATATATACACTATGGTCTCTTTCGAACCTCATAGTTAAGCAATAAATCAACCAATAGGCTTAGGTGAGTTAGGCTATTTCTAGCCCCAAGTCTTAGGTGGAATTTTCGAAATTAAGCTATTTCTAGCCTCAATATATGGTGGAAATCCCAAATTTCCACTATTGAATTCTTACCCAATGATGAACTTCTTCTTCAAGAAAGCACATAATTAGTAAGCTAAATTAATATTTGCAATCACTAATTATATACTGAACACATGAAGAATTCTATAGACCCACACATAATAATCAATTATAAACCCAAATAATCAATATCAATTCCCAAATTCAAACACCCATCATACATATACCCCTTGTATTGAATTTAGCTACTCATGATGAAGTAATAAGAGATTATACCAATTGGGTGTTTAATAATTTCATTCATTATGCAATAACCAACTTCAAATTCCAAGCTCAATGTCAACAATGGAGGTTTTTCTCTATAAAGAAGAAGAAGATGTACTATAAAATGTACTCTACTCTCTATTCTATTCTTTATGCTTCTCTATTCTAGTTGGGAATTAAAAAATTTAGCCTATTACATTGCACAGATCCCAAAAAGGATCTTAGAACCTTCCTAATTAAGCCACAAACATTTGGACAATTTTGCCCTTTGGGGAATGTGCAAAGTCAAGGGTGAAGGCACCTACGGCCGTCAATGGTGACTTGAGGCTTGCAAGTGCCAAGTTGTCAAGGTAGTGAATTGCCAGTTACTTATGATCCTATGTGCGAGAGGAAGAATGATTGCTCTTGGCCACTTGTAGTTTGCATGTGGCTGTCTGCTCATATAGTGTCTCAACTCTTATATGCGATGGCATCTGCAAAACGCAGGTGTTCTCTTATTGCTTGCACGTTGGTTCGCACACGCGATAAATTCTTGCTCTTTCAATCATCTTTGTAACTTGGCTTCCATTTTTAGCTCCTTTGGATTCTAATCCTTTTCTTCCTTCAATTGACCAATAATGACTGCATATAAGACAATAAAGGTATAAAATACTTCTAAATTGCATCAAATCAAGGCAATAATTCATGCATAAAGGTTAAATAAGTTGGTAGATTACCAACTTATCAAATCCCCAAACTTGAATTATTGCTTGTTCTCAAGCAAAACTTTCATAAGGTAAAGGATTGAAACAACTTTTCAAGACATAAGGGCTGCATAAAGGATTATACTGACTCAAAGACTCAAGAAAACAAAAGACTCAAAACAAAAGACTCAAACAATGCCGCTTATCCCTTTTGTATCACCATAATCTCAAGGCAACTTTACATTTCAAAACTCTTATCAAAAGACTTAAATTTTTATTCAAGATCAGTGGATTTGTAATTCAAAACTAGATTATCAAGGTTCTCAAGTCATTGGTATTGACCTCAAAGGTTTGCCTCAAGGTTTGCCACACAACTTGTCTCATTCATTCCTCTAAATTGAAATCGAGACTTCATTATTCACTTCAAGGATGTAATGCCATTTACCACAAGAGAGAATCCCACTCACAATCATGCAATTCAAAATAAAGGGACTATAAGAGAACACAAAGGCTCTCACTCTCTCAAAGAAATTTGAGTACACACATATTGAACTATAGGCTTGCCCTTCATATAATTCGCCCCTAATGTAGAGTCTCCAAGCTTAGAATCGCGAAGGACATGTGGGAAATAATGTAGGATAGGGTTAAGGTGAGTATTTCATTTTGGCTCAAGTGACTAAACCTCCTTACCACTATTCTTAAGAACTCAAGTGCACCACTTACATTTTTGGGACATCATCTTTACCTTATTCTTCCCTCTCACAACCCAAGCTTTCCTATCAACCATTTATTCAAACACCTATGTGTCAAACTCATTTGGTAGCACCAATCTCTTCTTTTCTTTTTCATTCATTTGTTTCATTGACACTTTGAAGCAATTTTACATTATAAGTGAGGGGTGCTACCTTGATTTGAAGATCAACTCATCTTTTTCTCCATATTTCGTGCATACACCCTCAAACTTAGGCTTTTGCTTGTGCCATTATTTTAATTAATAGCCATTAGGTAGGATAGTTACCAAGATAGAGAATGCAAAAAGGATTAATGGTGTCTAACATAAGGTGCCAAGGAAAGGTTAAAAGCTAAAAGGGGTTGACTAGGATCAATGTTAAGGGAAGGAAATTTGGGTAAAACGGTTATTAAAAAAGGGCCTACGGTCATCTTCCAAGCTAGAAACATCTAAGATTTCATCTTGAATCACATTCGGGGCAAGTTATAGACAACACGCATGCACAAGTACAAAGTAACCTAACCACACAAGGCACTACAATACAAGAAATTCACAACTAGTCTAAAAATCAATTAGGACAATGATTTTTGACAAGCTATTCTGAGTTTTGCACACTTTTTTGTGCATCAATAAAGCCAAATGGAGAATATGGAAGTCATGACAAGAGAATGCTTTATCAAGAACTCCCCCTTTTTCTTTAATTTGCAAATTGTTTGCCAATAAAATTTTTTGTTGGCCCAATCGGGATAGGCAAAAATACGGACTCAATCTAAACACTAAAACTTGGCATTTTTCCTTAAGAAAGTCACCTCTCAATCTATCATAGGGAAATATCAACCCGGTTTGATACAAAAATAAAGAAATTGTTTTTGCTCCTTGGGAAAGAACTGTAGTATGAAGAAAACCCTCGGAGTTTATTCAAAACTATCTATTATTAACAAGGCAAAAATTTGAGTTATGTGCTCATGGTGAATCATTGTAGAATTAGTCCTGGCGTGAGCACTAAGCACATTTGAAAATAACAGGTAGTGAAATAATTTAGTGTGTAGGCCTAACCCATCAATTAAGGCAATTTACAAAAGAATATCAAAAAGATCAAGCCCGGCAAGGGCATAATATCATAAGAAAAGTCACATCGAAGAAGACATGGGCCAAAAAAAGATTAAAATCAAGCCCAATAGGGGCATAAATCATCCAACCTCACCCCCAAACTCATAGCAAAGCATTGCCCGCAATGCACAATAATAAGAAATATGGAAGAAATAAAAGTACTCCCTGAGATGTATTGTGTGACTCGTATATTGGTAGGGGAAAAACGAAGACGGGGGCACATATCCTAGTGAAAATGATCTTAGTTGCCAGTGATTTGCCTCCTACCTATGAAGCAAGCTGCACACCACAAGTTGGGACATGTGTTTCACATGGCACGTCATAGGTGATCTCTAAATTTTCGATGATGTGCCAGTGATCTGCCTCCTATCTGTGATTTGATGTGCGTTGTGCAAGTTGGATCATGAGTTTTGCATGGTATGTTGTATGTGAGCCATTAGTTTCAGCCGAAGTGCCAGTGGTCTGCCTCCTGACTATATTATAGAGTGTGGGCATGGAATCGCACTAGCAAAACATAGATGAGTTCACATATGTCCATGAAAGTTGATATGGGTTCTGGTCTGTAGGGGTGTTTTACCTACGAGGCTTGGATCTCTATGTCCATTTTTCCTATGACACGTAGGTGGAATTCTTGTCTTCTAAGCATTCCAATGACACACTAAATCACCCTCTACCTAACAATACAACCAAAACAACAAAATAGTGAAGGAGGAAAATACCAAAAATAAGATAAACACTTAGGTTGCCTTCCAAGAAGCGCTTGATTTAACATCACAGCTCGATGGGGGTACCTCATAATCATGGTTCGTTGAGGTATGTCACTCCTATAAAAGTGGCCTTTTCTAGAACACCCAAGTATTGCTTTTCCCGCTATCCATTCACTTTAAATTTAGACCTATTTTCCGCTTCAAGTTCAATTTCTCCATTTGCAAAGGCTTGTGAGTACTTTGAAAGGGCCAGACCACTTGGACTTCAGCTAGCCCAGGAATAGGCAAAGCCTAGAGTTGAGTAGAAGCACCTAATCTCTTAGAGAGAATTATCGCTTTAGTATTCGCTGATCATGAAAGTTCTTCATTTGAGCTTTTTAGAGAGACACACTCTCATAGGCCCGCATCCAGAATTCATCAATTTTATAAAGATCTTTGACCTGAGCATAAACAGCCTTTTCCCAATTTAAATTCAGCCCTTTTAATGCCTTCATGACCTCATGTTCCAACTCCACAGGGAGATGACAAGCTTTACCAAACACCATTTGGTAAAGAGACATGCCGATGAGAGCTTTATAGGGAGTTCTATAATCCCACAATTCACCATCCAACTTCCGTGCCCAATCCGTTCTATTGGTGTTCATGGTTTTTGTGAGTATAGACTTGATATCCCTATTGGATACTTCAACTTGGCCACTTATTTGTAGGTGATAGGGAGTAGTGACCTTATGCTTGAAACCATACTTCTCAAGTAAAGCACTAAACATCCGGTAACAAAAGTGGGATCCCCTATCACTAATGATAGCACAGGGGGTGCCAAATCGAGAGAAGATATTCTTCTTTAGAAATGTCGTAACAGTCTTCCCTTTGTTATTAGGTAAGGCCACCACTTCTACCCACTTGGACACATAGTCAACAAAAACTAGGATGTAAGTATTTCTAAAAGAGCTTGTAAAAGGTCCCATAAAATCTATTCTCCAAATATCAAACAATTCAACCTCCAAGATTGGAGTCAATGGAAGTTCATGGCGATGAGAAATGCCCCCCTCATTTTGGCATTAGTCACAATGTTTTACTAAATCATGAGCATCCTGATGGATAGTCAGCCAATAGAATCCACTTTGCAAAACATTCGAGGTTGTTCGTATGCCACCATGATGACCACCAACTGGGGATGAGTCGCATGCTTCAAAAATGGGCATCATCTCCACTTTGGGAATGCATCTTCGAATGATACCATCAACACAAATTCAGAAGAGATAGGGTTCATCCTAATAGAACTTTTGGACATCATGTAGAAACCTTTTCTTCTGATTGAAGGTCAAACCTTCTGGTATTACATCACTTGCCAAGAAATTTGCAAAATTAGCAAACCAAGGTATAAGATCATGAGATGCCACCAAGATGTTCTCATCGGGGAATGCATCATTTATTTCAAGTTCCCCGACAGGTCTTTCTTCCTCTTCTAATCTAGAAAGGTGCTCTTCCACTTGATTTTCACACTGTATTCGATCTTTTAACTCAAAGTCAAATTCTTGCAGTAACAGGAGCTATCGGATGAGACATGTCTTGGAATCCTTCTTAGCCATCAAATATCAAATAGTGGCATGATCCGTGTGTACCATGCGTTTGTTCCCCAACAAGTACGCCCGAAACTGTTCAAATGTGAAAACAATAGCAAGCAATTCTTGTTCAATCATAATATAGTTTGTTGGGGCTTCATTTAAGGTTCTAATAGCATAGTAAACTAGACGAAATAGTTTTTTCCTTCTTTGACCAAGTACAGCCCCCAAAGCAACCTCACCGGCGTCACACATTAGCTCAAACATTTTTGACCAATCAGGTGCAATAATGATAGGGGCTGAAGTTAACTTCTCATCCAAATTAAGAAATGCTTTCATGCATCTATTATCAAAGTCAAACATAGCTTCCTTTTCAAGCAATTTACACAATAGATGGGCTACTTTTGAGAAATCCTTGATGAATCTCCTATAAAAGCCAGCGTGACCCAAGAAGCTTCGTACCCCTTTTACCATTTTTGGAGGAGGTAGCTTGGAAATGACCTCAATCTTTGCTTGGTATACTTCAATTGCCTTCTCGGATATCTTATGACCCTACATAATGCCTTTTTTAACCATGAAGTGGCATTTTTCCCAATTAATAATCAAATTAGTTTCTTCACATCATTTTAACACGTCCGTCAAGTGAGATAAACAATTCTCGAATGAGTCCCCCACAACTGAGAAATCATCCATGAAGATTTCTATGGTTTCTTCTACCATATCCGAGAAGATTGACATCATACACCATTGCAAAGTAGCCGGGGATTTACAAAGTCTGAACAACATTCTTTTGAATGCAAAGGTTCCATATGGACAAGTGAAGGTTGTTTTCTCTTGGTCTTCAGGGGCAATTGAAATCTGGTTATAACTTGAGTACCCATAAAGAAAATAATAATATCCTTGCCCAGCTAGTTGATCAAGCATTTGGTCCATCAATGGGAGAGGGAAGTGGCCCTTCTCCATCCATGCATTGAGCTTCCTATAATCCATACACACCCTACATCCGGTCATCGGTCAGAGGCTATTATTTCATCTTTTTCACTTGGTACACCAGTTATACCTCTTTTCTTTGGCAACTAGACTAACCCATGTGCTATCAGATATTGGAAATACGACCCCTGTATCTAGCCATTTTATAATTTCCTTTTTGACCACCTCTTGCATATGTGGGTTTAGCCTTCTTTGATGTTCTATAGATGGTGTGCAATTTTCTTGGAGATTAATCTTGTGTGTGCAAATACCTGAGGGTATGCCAATTATATCGGCTATAGTCCACCCAAGTGCCCAAATATGATTCCTTAAGACATCAAGTAAGGCTTCCACTTGTGCTTGTTCTAACTTATTAAAGATGATTACCGATAGAGTTTCATAAGCACCTAGATATGCATACCTCAAGTGGGATGGCAAGGTTTTAAGTTCCAATACCGTTGGTTCAATTATTGAGGGATTAGATGGGGGAGTTTTCTAGTTCATTAGATCAAGATCAAAGTTTCTTTGTAGGGTAAGCATAGGAGCCCAATCCAACCAAGGCATTACACACTTGCTCATACTCCTTGATATCATCACAATCACGACTCAATAGAATAGCCTCCAATGATTCTTGAAAAATATTCCTTCTGACTTTCACTCGACACTGTCATTGATTCGACCAATTGTAAACACAACTTGTAGGTCATTGGGCTACTTCATTGATCTATATAAATCAAAGGTTGCTTCTTCATCAGTCGTTAAAAACTTAAGTTTCACAAATTTTCCATCAACCAATGCACAAATTATAGTGAAGAATAGCTGCCCCAATATGAGTGGTATCTCAAAACCACCGGTACAATCAAGTATCAGAAAATCCATGGGGTAAATAAACCGATCCAGTCTCACCTAAATGTCATAAGAGATCCCAATAGGATACCTCATTATTCTGTCCTCCATGATCAATTTCCTTCTTGTAGGAGTGGGCAAACCAAGTTTCAACTTTTTGAAGGTGACAAGAGACATCAAATTAATACTTGTGTTTTATCACATACAATCTCCGCCAATTTATGCAACCCATTTATACCATACATGGTGAAAACCCCACGACCATTCGAATAGATTACAAAATGGTTTGTCATTATGGCACTACATCGAGGGGATAATCCAACTACTCCACATTTTATAAGCCCTTTCTTAGCATAAAACACTTTTATAAATCTCGCATAGCTGGGCATATAGGTGAGGGCCTCTGTTATTGGGACATTGATTGAGATTTTCTTCAACATGGAGTCAAACCCTTTAGGTTGATCATCTCCTTTCACTTGTATCAAACATTATGGGATAGGAGGAGGGCATTTTGGAAAAGACTTGTACACCTTGTGAATCTTTTTTCTGTCAACTCTTGGTCTCCTCAACACCATTGCACATAGACTTTCTACTCACAGGGATGGATTTCACATAACTCTTATCACTCATAGATCTTAATGGACCTCTTCAACAAGCACCTTTGTACACTTTACATCTTTTTCACCCTTGATTTGAGAGGCCAACCAATTCATTCTTTCTTCAAGAATTTTGATGGAGATAGAGTGGGATGTTGTGGTTTGAGTGAGGGATATAAGATCATGTTTTATCTTAAACACTCCCATATCAATTGATACCACCCTCTCTAATACCCTCTCGAGCATGCCTTCAATTTTCTATTTGATGGATTCCTCTATTCTCTTCCCATCTTCCTTTAAGACTACTAATTCACAGTTCTAACCTTAATTCCTATGCTCTTATCTCGGTGGACTTTGGGTTGCATGGGAACCCATACTATGGGTTTCAGCACTCAAAGCTTCTCTATCATCAAGGGAGTAACTCTCCTCATCCATTACCTCTTAAGTGTCACACATACTAATGGAGTTTATACTCTCTACCTTTTTCTCTTCCATATGTGTAGTCATCAACTCGAGGAGAATCTTGATGGTTGTTATCTCTCTATCTCTTCATGCATCATTTTTCTTCCAATCATCAATCACATTAACGGAGGTAGAACCCATTGCCCCCTCGGCTCTTCAAGTATTCTAAGCATAATTTGTCTTAGTTACCTTTTCAAGCAATACCTTGGCGAACTCAAATGTTTGATCCATTAAAGCACCCTCAGCTAAATTATTGATGAAGGTTATATTGGTAGGGTCTAAAGATTGATAGAAGTGTTAAAGGAGGAAGTCATCCGCGAGGCTATGAGTTGGACATTTTGCCACTTTCATCTTAAACCTTGCCCAAGTCTCGTGGAGATTCTCAACATGAAATTACTCAAATCTAATAATTTCATCTCTTAATTGTAGCACTTTGCAAGGAGGAATGAATCTATCAAGGAACGTAGTGAGAAATTCATCCCAAGTAGATATTATTCCCATGGGTAACTCTTCAAACCAAATTGTGGATTCTCCCATTAGAGAGAATGGAAACAAATGCAACCTAATGGATTCTTGACTGATATTGGCTATGGCAAATGGTTGACATACCTCCACAAAGTTTTGTATGTGTCTATGAGCATCCTCATGGTGTAGTCCTCCAAATAACCCTTTATTTGTAATAAGAGGAGCATGTTGCTAGTAATTTGGAAGGTTGCATTCCCCGTTGTGGGTGGTAGAAAAATGACACATTGTACATCTACTTGACCTCCTTCGTCATTTTCTTCCATGTGTTTGTCAACAGTAGCATCAATGCTAGCTTGACTCATACTTTGCCTATTCACAGCACCACAAACAACAAAAATGTAAAAGGGAACAATATGCTGAACTAAAGTGAATCAACAGACAATAAATGGCAAATAAAAAGCCAATCCCCAGTAGCAATGCCATTTTTGATGACGCTAAAAAATAACTCTCCCGAAAGAGGTGTCAACGATCATCAAGGAAAACAAATAAGTAATCCATTGGGAGTCGGGGTCGATTCCACGCAAATTGGTATGATGAATCACCGCTAATGGTCAAGTTAATTCACGAAATTAAGCAATCTGTTCAAACAAGTAAATAAATTGGGGGAAGTGGTTTGGGAATTAAGATTCGAATTGTAAAAAAATAATGATGTAAACTCGAATGTTTGAATCAAGAAAGAAAGCCTAAGGATGTATTTCTGATGGGGTCATGCAATGGGATATGAGCTTGATTATTCATGCGAATTCTCAATTACAAGTGCAGGTAGCCTTGATCATAGTTATGCCTAGTTGCCTTTTAACCCGCCAAGCATATATGTAATATGGTCTCTTTCGAACACCATAGTAAAGCAATAAAAAAACCAATAGGCTTAGGTGAGTTAGGCTATTTCTAACCCCAACTCTTAGGTGGGAATTTCCTAAATTAAGCTATTTCTAGCCTCAATCATGGTAAAATCCCCACTATTGAATTCTTACCCAATTGATAAACTTCTTCTTCAAGCAAGCACACAATTAGTAATCAATTATAAAGCCAAATAATCAATACTCATTTCCAAATTCAAACACCCATCAGACACACATCCCTAGGATTGAATTTAACTACTCATGATGAAGGAATAAGAGATTATACCAATTGGGGGTTCAATAATTTTATTCATTATGCAATAACCAACTTCAAATTCTAAGCTTAATGTCAACAATGAAATTTTTCCCTATAAATAATAAAAAGAAATTATACTCTAAAATGTACTCTACTCTCTATTCTATTCTCTATGCTTCTCTATTCTAATCGGGAATTGAAAACTTCAGTCTGTTCCTTTGCACAGATCCAAAAAGGGTCTTGAAACCTTCCCAATTACACCACACATATTTGGACAATTTTTCCCTTTGGGGCATGTGTGAAGGCACCTGCGGCCACCTATGGCTCACAGGTGCCAAGTTGTCAAGGTAGTGAATTGCTAGTTACTTGCGATCCCATGTGCGAAGGGAAGGGTGATCGCCCTTGGCCGCTTGAGGCTCACATGTAGCTTACTTCTGAGGCAGTGTCTCAACTCTCATATGCACTGGCACCTGTGAAATGTAGGTGTTCTCTTGTTGCTCGCACGTTGGTTCGTATATCATGACATATTCTTGTTCTTTCGATCAACTTTGTAACTTGGCTTCCATTTTTAGCTCCTATGGGTTCTAATCCTTTTCTTACTTCAATTGATCAAGAGTACCTTCATATAAGATGATAAAGGTATAAAATAATTCTAAATAGCTTCAAATCAAGGCAATAATTCATGCATAAAGGCTAAAAATATTGGTAGATTACCAACTTATGAGAAACCTCCAATTGCAGCCATGCTATCAACATAATGATCTATGCTTCAATATGAGAAGAAATATACCCATATTACAAATTTAAGCGCCAAGTTAAAAGTCAAGTGAAAAATCACTTACCGGGCCCCCTTATGGGATCAAAAAATAAGGCTCATAGTTATGTCCCTCATAGAATAAGGATAACATGCTTAAAGTTTGAGCATGTTTGGATCTCAAATTCGAGCTCAAATCAGCCCCAAAAGTCAAGAACAATACAAGGATTAAAAGAAAGAATTTAGCGGAATAATAACCGGGAACTTACAAATTTAAGATGGGAAAACTAATCACGAACATGAAACAATTGACCCCAAGCTCTACCAGATGATCCCTTAAGAATTTTTGAGCTTGAGCTCATAAAAATAGAGGAATATTTTGTTGGAAGTGGTTTAAAACAAAGAGAAAAATAATAAACACTGCCAGAGGTCTTTTATCGTGATCGTGAGGACCCCTGTTGCAATAGCAATGAACACCCTGGCTGACTCATCACGATTATGATAGTTAGCCTTGTGGTCATGAGAAAGGAGGTGGTCGGGTCCATTGGACCCTTTATCGCGATCGCAGAGATTTATAAGTTGGTATTCTACCTACTTATTTAACCCTTAATCTTATGCTTTTGCTAATTCAATTGTAAAAATAGTGCAATTCACACAGATTACTTTTATTTTACAGGTTTATGTGATTTACAAGTGTTCGGAAAGAATTCAGATGAAAACAAGTCAAAATAGAGCCAATTGGAGATAGTTTATCACTGGTAGTGAAGTATTGTTTGCAACCACGAGCTATAGTGCATGCGATCGCGGTCAACCAAAAGTCAAAGCCTCGCAATCACATTGTAATGTCATGCGACTACTATGAAGGCAGTAATAGACCTAATCATGAGGTATTCTCATGCAACCGCGATGAAGGAATCATCAGCTGCTGGGCAGATTGGAAAATCACATCTTTTGGAAACCCCCAATCATTTTATTTCTTTTTTCTCCTTGAACTTCAATAAGTTGTTTTAATTCTTCATTATCTTAAAAGCCTTTACATTGTTCGCTGTGGGATTGACCCTAACACTTGTTGGGTTACTTACTTGTTTTGTACAATGATCGTAACACCTCCTTTGGGAGAAGTGCTTTTGAACATCATCAAAAATAGCGATGTTGCCGAGGAATAATTTGGCATATTGAGTTAGTTTAGAATTTGAGTTTACTTACTTTAGTTCAAATTTATGAATATTTTTTTTTTAGTTAGTTTTATTTTATTGATCGATTGATTCTATGGCATCCCAAAATGCTAGAGGTTTTGGTGGTTGTAACCCTTATTATAAAAATCCTTGTTATTATTGCGGAGGACCCCACTATTGGCGAAATTGTAGAATTAGCCCTAGGAGAGGGAGGTATTCTCCATCTCACTCCTATGATGGGCGTAATTACTATTTATATAGTGGTCGTGATTGAAATTGGGGCAATTGCCCTAATGATCGTCCTCCTCCCCTATCTTATGCTAACAATGGTGCTAGTGGTGCTTGTAATCTTGATAGGAGTCATAACTTGACAAGCAAAGAATACAATACCGTCATAGAGAGTATTTATGCCATGCTTCAAACTCTCTTTGCCAAGAAAGATAGAATAGAGGACTGATTAAAGTTCATACATCAAGGTGATAATGCTCAAGTGTACTCTCCAAGATGGAGGTATCGACGATCGCTAACCAAAACAAAATTTGTATTACCCAATTGAAGTAGGGTTCGATCCTACAGAGAATTGTAGATTAGCCTAGGAGATTATAGAAATGATCGCACAACGAGAGTAGAGTGCTCAAGCAACAAGTAATATATAAAAAAAAGGGGATTAGGAATCTGTCACAATTCGAATTCCAAACAAAATGATAAAATAAAAGTTTTTAGTATGGGGTCGGGGACCGCCATGGACCTTGCCGCTCTGGGCCTGGGTATTTGGGCTGCGTGCGCCGGAGGGAAGGGTATACGGTAGAGTAGAGGTATACAGGCTGAGTCCTTCCATGGAACCTGCCTGCTGGGCCTGATTGGCACCGGAGGAGGTACATACAGAGGTTCTATTTCACATCATATCATATCATGCATTGGATTCCACCCTTGTTTGTTGTGTGTTCAGTGTACGCTCCGGTAGTATGGGATGCCGGAGGGTTTGTTTTCACTTGATTGTATTCTTCGTTTGTATGGGCGGCCGTTGGTACTGTAGGTAGACTATATTTACTCCTGTTTTTACTTAGAGCTTGTCTTGGCACCCGGTTCTTGAAAGATTAGTGATGGCTAGCCTGTTGAGGCTTTGGTTGTGGGATTTTTGATTATTGAGAGGGCTTTAGAGTCCTATTTTATTGAGGCACTTTTGTGTGGCCTTCTGAGTAGAGTGTGAGACTTTGGTTCTATTCTTGTGGGAAGCTGAGTGGTATCTCTCGGTTATTGTGGCCTAGTTATTTCATCCAAGGATTGTACTTGTGAGGTGATTCCCCGGTTATGATATCATATTATTGGATTGGTGTTATGATTTCCTTATACTGGTTGATTCCATTTTGAGTATGTTAGACTGCTCTCCATCTTTTCCTTCCACTTGAGGTTACCGGTATACCGCCATTTTCTCAACTCTCTCTCTACTTACTTATATTATAGTGCAAGGACTCCAGGTGTGTTCTCCTTTCCTTCACCTATGATTCTGTGTAATTGTATCTCTGTGCTAGCATGTGTTACTTGAAACTCTTGGTTATGGATGATCTGTGCTAGCTCCTTGTGCCTTGCTTATTGCTTCAGTGACTCCTTTCTTGCTATCTGTTACTTACTGCTTTTATATCTTATATGCACTCAGTCGGCCGATGATACCTACTGAGTACCCATGGTTTTGGTGCTCATACTAAACTTCTGCACTATTTTGTGCAGATATTAGCTGAGCTTTCGCCGTTGATCACGTTGGAGACTCGTGCAACTTTTGGATTGAGACTAGGGTGAGCGCCTGACGGTCGGGGCTTGTCTATATCTCATCTGTTGTACTGTTGCTCCTTGTACTTTCTGAGGCAAGTTTTGTTGTATTTTCTTACTACTAGCACTTGTATCCTATTAGAAGCTTCTGTACTATTGATACCAAGTCTTGGGGTTGGTGTAGTTTCCTTTATGTATTTATATTCGAGTTTTGCTTTCGCTTATTTCTGCTTGCTGGTGCGTTTTGGTTAGGTAGTAGCCCATTACTAACCGTTCTGGGCTACGGGAATTGGTTCGCCTACTGGGGGATTGTAGGTGCCATCATGACTTGATAAATTGGGTCGTGACATCTTGGTATCAGAGCCCTAGGTTCACCAGTGTCGTGGTACAGAAGCAAGTGTTTAAGTAGAGTCTCGCGGATCGGTACGATGACGTCCGTATCCTATCTGCGGGAGGCTGCAGGGCATTGTTAGGAAAAGTTTCATCTTCTTGAATCTTATTGTGCGCTCTCGGCTTTATTGAATTCTAAAACTTCACTTGTTCATTCATTCTGAGATGCCTCAGATGAGTGCGATAGCGGTTGGTCCCGAGGCTTCTGTGCTTGTTGCTTCAGTGCTTCCGTTAGCACCAAGACTTCAGAGTGAGAGTTTACCGCCTCAGATAGGGGGTGTGGGGTCAGCCCTGCCTTCGATTAGATTTATAGCTACCCCAGTTCTTCAGGACACCGTGGCTAGGACTCTGAGTCCTCCGGTGAGTGTTTCAGTACCTGGTTCTGTGAGTGGTGCTTCAATTATAGTTGAGTTTCTAGTTCTTCAGCAGGGTTGACTGTCGGTATTGGAGTACGAGGCAAGATTTTTCCGTCGGATTTCATCTGGTATAGGCTGTTTTTAGTGTGGTGAGCATGGGCACTTTGCTAGGAATTACCCCAGGATTGTGTATCCCAGACAGCCTGGTTGTTATCATTGTGGAGAGATTGGTCACCTTTATTGAGTTTGTCCCCAGCGAGGGCTGGTTGGGGCTTCAATTTTGACCACTCAGTCTAGAGTTAGACCCCATCAGCTTGATGTTCCTCTTGGTGGGCCAGAGGTAGAGGTTCCTGATATCGTTGCTCTAGGTTAGGCTTTTGCTACCTTCGACTTGTGATAGTCCTGCTCGAGTTGCGATTCTATCCCTTTTGTCGTTTATTTTCTTATATGCCTACCTGCTGTTTGTTTAAGTTGTTTGGCTACCCGAATTGTAGTACCGATATGTTATTTTATTGGTAGTTTATTCTTTAGTAGTGGATGGGGGTAAGTTAGCCTTGAGAGGTGTTTTCCTGGAGTTGTAGCTCGTGGGTAGTTCTTGTTATTCTGTTTCTAATTGGGTTACCCCTGTTTCATTGTGATTCTGGACTTTTGGTTAGGTTTACCTTGTTGAGCGGTCCTAGATGGTTGTTTCCTAGGTCGTTATCTAGCGTGGCTAGAGATTCGTGTGATGGTTCGGTGTATTACCGATAGTTGGGCCGGAGTTGAGATTTTGCCTCAGTTGGGAGATATTGGTTATGCTAGTGTGCATAGATTGGTTTGGTCTCCCGAGTGTCTAGAGTCGACCCTCTTTGTTGATTAGTTTAGGAGGTTGGTAGGTATGTGGTTTGTTCCCATATTCTCCTCCACTTCCTGGTCCGTTGGGTGTTTTGTTGTATCCCTAGCTCCAGTTGGAATGAATCTTGATCGTAGTTCTTTCGATGAGCTCTGGATGTTGGCATCATGATTGGGTCTTGACTTTAAGCACTTTCAACTAAGTGTTGATCGTAACCTCGTGGTTAGGTTGTATTTGTAAGCATTTCGGGTGAGTTGGGCATCCGGCCCATTCTTCTCCTGCCTTATTGAATTTGACGTGTAGCTATGAGTAGTAAGGTTATGGCTTCAGGTTCTTATTCAAGAAAGGATTCGTAAGGTTTAGTATGTGTTAAGGAAGCATTTTTGTTTAGTTGAAAAAGAAGGGAGATGACTCTTTGTTTGTGTTTAAGTGTCCTCGTAGTTTCCTGAGGTGGCTGATGTGACGCCAATTTACGTCACTTTCGACTCCTTTTTACTAAGAACAATCGTACGTTTTCAAGCAACCGTTGTTGTTTTTGATGTTTTTATGTTGTATTTGTAGGAAATGGAAACAAACACGGAAACGGAAGGAAATACGGGAAAAACAACATTCTGCCTAAGAGTGACGGCCTGAGTGACGGCCCGTCACACATGTGACGGTCCGTCACTGGGACCGTCACACCAAGGCAGACCTTCAGGCGGCACCACTGCCTAGCAGTGACGGTCCAGGCGACAGTCCGTCACTGCCATGACGGTCCGTCAAGCCTGGCCGTCAAGTTAAGGCAGTGGCGTCAAGCGGCTGCCCGCGTTTTGGGGATTCCTAGCCCGTTTTGGATTTGGATGCTATTACTCCTATAAATACCCTATGATAGGTTTATTTTAATATTCATTCACCCATTAGTTTAAAACACGTTTTTAGTTATTTTGGAGAGCAAACGACACGGTTCATTTGTATTGAACTCGTGTTCTTGATTCGTTCGTGAGTTCTTGGTCTTTCTTGTTCTTGGATATTGGAAGATTGATTGTTTCATTATATTGTAAGACTTTTCTTCCCTTTATTATGAATACAACTATTTTCTCTTCTTCTTCGAGCATGAGTAACTAAAACTCCCGCAACTAGGGTGGTGGGAGCCATGGCAAACGTAGCGATTTAGATTCCGGGTAGCGTTGGGTTCAATTTACATGTAGTCACGTTGTTAATCATACTTTATGTCACGTTTTCTAGTGGTTGTAAACATTAGAACATGCCTAGGTTTAATTTGCTTGAGTAAAGAGATTAAAACCGGGAAAACTTGATTAACAACAAGGATTCGAGACTACTAACTCTCGTCTAATGATTAATGCCGTAACTGGATTAAACTACTTGATGTTAGGATTGAAAGCTAAAAAGCACATCTTTTCGAGGTCGAGAGAATAGAAAAGAAAATTTGTTTATTTGGTCGAGAGACGTTTAGACGATACAATTGACGCAATCATATCGTGACACGCATATAGAAAGAACCCGGTTAAGCCTAGAATCGACATTGTTACAACGCCATGGTGAACACGTCCCTAGTTCATTCTCTCCTACTGATTATTTCTTTTACATTATTGTTGCTTTTGTTCACGTTGATTACAAAACCCCCCCTTTTTATTTATCGGAAACAATTGATCACTAGTCATCTACTTCACTAAAGTCTTAATCTTCACCATATTCTCTGTGGGATTCGACCCCAACCTTTTTGGGTTCTTTACTTGACAACGATCGCTTACGCTTCATTAATTTGAGGTGTAGTTTGAGCGTTATCAAAAAGTGGCGCCGTTGCCGGGGAATACGGTTTTTGATTAAGTCTGGTGTGTTTAGTTGACTTTTAGTCATAATTTCCTGCTTTTATTTTTGTTTGTCGTTTTTGTTTTTGGACAGGGCACAGGTTGTGCATGCCAAGTACCCGAGGTTCAGGGGAACAAATTTTACCTTACGACCCCGAACTTGCGAGAACATTGAGGCGGAATATGGCCGCACAATTAGACGCAGCGAGGATCGCTGCGGAACTGCAGGCCCAACAAAATTTGAATGCTGGTGGTCTGCATGATGATGGTGTACGGAATGATGAGGAGCTTGATTTAGATGGAGCTGGCGCGACGGGCGCCATTATTGTTCCACCGCTACCGCCCGAAGCAAAGTTCAATATCACGAGCACGATGATTCAGTTGCTGAATTTGAGAGGTGTATTCCGTGGTGCCGCTGGTGATGATCCAAACCAGCACTTAATGAACTTCGTGGGGATCTGCAAATCATTTGAGCTGCCAGGCGTGAGTCAGACAGCGATCAGGCTCCGGTTGTTTCCATTGTCTCTGTCTGATGAGGCAGCATTGTGGTTAACTGAGCTGACCCCCGACTCTATCGCAACGTGGGGAGAGTTGAGAGGAGCTTTCCTAGAAATGTTCTTTCCTCCCTCTCGGATGATACAGTTGAGGGACGAGATTAGCAACTTCAGGTAGCAACCGCACGAAGCACTACACGAGACTTGGTTGCGATTTAAGAAGAAGCTGATACAGTGCCCCAACCATCAGCTGAACAACGAATTCTTGATGCAGACATTCTACAGGGCACTAAATTCGGCTACCAAGCCAACATTGGACAACGCAGCAGGGGGAGCGTTTATGGGTCGCACTTTTGCCGACGCCACAGCTATTTTGGACAGGCTCACCAAGACCAACAGGGCCTGGCACACACGAGATTCAGAGGTTGCAGCTAGCACCTATACAGTTGGTATGTCAGCTGAGCAGCGTAGGAAAGAAGAGGAGCGCGACCAAGACATGGCGCACCTGAAAATGCAGTTGGATCTCCTGACAAGGCACTTGACGTCAGGAAGTATAGAGAAGGTACAAGCTGTGGGTTCCCAAGGTACAGAGACTGAGGAGGCAAATTACTTGGGGGGTTTCCAGGCCAATGGCCAGGGAAACCAAGGTCGGAATTATCAGCGAGACAACCACTAGGAGAAAAGTGGTTACAAAGATCGCGACCAAGGATGGAGGAACAACACCGATAGAGGTGGGTTGTATATACCACCTGGTAATCGGGATAAAACTGGCAGCGAAGCTGAGACGTCCAAACTTGAGAACATGATGGCGAAGATGCTGCTGAAGGTGGAATCAACTGACTCTGGGGTAAAGGCAATGCGGACTGAATTATCAACATTGAGTCAAGTAGTGGAGGCACACTCAACCGCGATCAAGCAACTGGAGCAGCAAGTGGGTCACATCTCGGCATCTCTAAACCCAAGGAAAACGGGTACCTTGCCGAGCGACACCACTCATCCGAGGAATGACGCAAGCTGTATGGCGATCATGACCAGAAGCGGTAGAACGTTACCGGAATCACAGCCGGTAGTTCAAACTCAAGGTAATTTTGCGGATGATGAAGAGGCGGTAGAGGAGGAAACTCCAAAGCCCGCGGAGAAATGCAAGGAAGCTGAAAAGCTTCCAACTATGATGTTTCGACACCCACCTCCTTTCCCCCAGCGGTTGAAGAAGAAAGCTGACGATGGTAAGTTCCTGAACTTCATGACCATGCTGAAATAGATTTCAATAAACATACCATTGGTGGAAGCGCTGGAACAAATGCCCGGGTATGCCAAGTTCATGAAGGACTTGATTACAAAGAAGAGGACGGTAAGTTTTGAGCCGGAAGACAACCTCCATCACTGCAGCGCTATTTCCTCTAGATCATTAGTGGAAAAGAAAGGAGACCCAGGTGCGTTCACTGTTCCATGTACTATCGGGAAGCTCAACTTCGAAAGAGCTATGTGTGATCTTGGTGCTAGTATCAATTTGATGCCGCTAGCAGTGTATAACAAATTGGGTTTGGGAGCTCCTAAACCAACGTCCATGAGAGTGATGATGGCTGACCGTTCGGTAAAGCGACCCGTAGGGATATTGTCTAATGTGCTAGTAAAGATTGGCAAGCTTATCTTCCCAGCTGACTTTGTGATCTTGGATTGCGAAGTGGATTTCGAAGTTCCCATAATCTTGGGACGACCATTGCTAGCCACAGCAAGAGCATTGGTTGACATGGAGAAAAACAAACTGACCTTCCGATTGAACAATGAAGTGGTCAAGTTCGATGTGTCTAAATTGATGAAGCAACCGAGTGACATGAGGGTGGTCGCGGTCATCAATGCCATTGAGGAACCTCCTGCGGATGTGCACCTTGAGGAGAAGAGTTTGGTCGAGACTCTAGCTGTTGTAAGAAGTATGGTGCGAGAGCGTAAACATGTAGAGGAAGGCGGTAAAATTAAATCTAGAAAACGAAAACACCGCAAGAGAATCTACAAAGAAAGAGAAAAGAAGTTGTCGCGACTAGCGATGGAGCCCAAAGAGAAAGCTGGAACGCCACACTCCATCGAGTTCTCTTGTTTTGGAGACCCTGGCGGTCTCCAACTTCATTCCGGAATTTAAGTCATATCGACTTCACAGGTATTCCTTTATTCTCACAATTTTTAGCTTTCGCATATATGCATTGGGGACAATGTATGAGTCTAAGTTGAGGGTGTTGGGAAACCTGTAAGTCACCACCGAGGGTTTTTGTTGCCGTGTTTCTTTTCCCTCCGGTGTGCTATCTAGTAGAACCGGCATGTTTAGGTTGTTATTTTTAATTTTTTTTTAGTGTCTATTAGCAAGCATGCGTTGTTCTTGTCTAAAAACGAGGCCCCTTAAAAATTTTCTGGTTTTAAGCGTATGTTGAAACAATTGACTGTCTGGATCCTTGTATGTCATTGTGTGATTATGAGTAGAATGAGTATGCTTAAGCCGAGCGGTTGTTTGATAGTGGGTAGCGATATAGTTTCTTGGTGCCAAGAGCGTGTGAGATTATTGTCATAAATTCTTACTCTGTGCATGCATCTAGAACTTGCCCGGTCTATTTCGTTAAGTTCGAAGTTTGGTTGCTTAGGAAAGGATCACAGGCCCTTTTTGTGTGCAGTCCACTTAACCTAAAAGACCGTCCAAATATAAATAATCCCTTGATCCCTGTTTGAGCCATAATTGACCTTATTCTTTCAATAACCTGTCACCATTCCCGTTTAACTTTGAATCCCTATTTTGTCCCTGGTCCTTCCTTGGACATCGTGCACCTCAACGCAGGCAATCAGCCTAAGTTGAGGGTGGCTACCATAGAGGTAAACCCTGTTTTGGCCCTGGTCCTGCCATGGACATCGTGCACCTCAACGCAGGCAATCAGCCTAAGTTGAGGGTGGCTACTACAGAGGTGAATGATAAGAAAAAGAGGATGAAGATGGTTAGTTGTGAATAGAATGAAAAGTCCGGGTGTGTGCCTAAGAAA
>QJPP01005079.1:0-94146 GCA_003996215.1 Jaltomata sinuosa
AAACAAAACTACAGGTGCGGACGACTCCAAAAAAGACGCAGCACAACATGGAACTTTTTCTTAGCAGCAAACTGGGACATAATCTAGAAAGGAATGCCAAACTTTTTGGATGCGAGTTGAGAATTGACTTCCGCTACAATCAAATCCCACCCCTATCAGAAGGCATGTGGGGATTCATTTATTTTCTAGCGTCAGTTTCACATCTAGAGTATTTTTGAACTCACTCTGGGAGCAACTTTCCTTCTCTTTAAATCCGGGTGACAATATGCCCAGAGCTTCGGAAATTATGTCCAGGTAATTCTTACCTATGGATGTGAAGAGCTCCACATTCATGGTTGAGAGGTTGCAAGCCTCTTTTCCGTAACTCAATTTTCTCACTTATCCCGAACCAAAGGTGGTCTTAAACATAAAGATTAACTTTTCCATTGATTGAGTCGAACTACAAGCAGACTGATTCTCTGAGTCCTGGGATATGTTGGCGAGCTCTATGTTGAAAACTCACCTGCATTCTTAACTCCCTCCAATCCCCTTACTCCCTAGCTTTTCAGTCTTTCCTTAATCTGAAATCGGGATAGCTTTGAGCTCTTTGAAAATCATGCATAAAATCAAGCATTTTGAACTACAAGTGGCCTGAATTCTCATGTAACCTGAGATATGTAGGAGACTTGACACTGGAGTCCAGCCATAACCTTGAGATATGATCGGACAAAATTGGAAACGTCAATTCCCTTTGCCTAGGGTTCCTTTCATTCACCCTACCCAAAGGGAGGGGCAGTTGTTGACACCCAATTTTTGCCCTCCATATTCGTGATTAATTTCGAGCTTTTACTATTTTAAACAATTTTGAAATAATTATTTTTATAAGATTTTAAAATTTACAAAAATTAATTTGAGGACAATTTAGTAATTTTAAGTGAAATATATATACTCTATATTTAATTTTATAGGAGTATAAATTTTACTCAAAATAAACAATTTTCAAAATTATTTTAAATAAAAATCGTGTTTAAAGATGAAAATGCTACGTTTTCCTCAAAATTGATTTAAAAGCGAGAAACAATTCTTTGGTTCTAAAATAGATTAGTTATGTTCTATAAAAGAATTATTCTCAATTGTTAAATGTATAAGCTCATTTAATTAATTAAGGATTTAATTCATTCCATTTTAATTTTTGCCTAAACTCTTTAATTTATTCGATCTGGCCATGTTTTAAATTCAATTGGCTAAAATCTGGCCACATTTTGCAAAATATGGCCATTTCCTAAATTAGTTTCCCTCTTTCCTAATCCCTGCCTTCACCTGTGTTTGCAGCCAACAAACTTGGCCCAAACAATTTCCTCTAATCCCTTCTAGCCCACTATATTGACCCGCTCCGGCCCAAAGCCAATACACCCTTATCTCCTTTTCTCTTTTCCTCTTCAACATCAGACACCAAATAACCCCTTACCTTCTCTCTCTTCTTCGTCTCTCTCAAATGAAGAACAAACCCAGAAGCTCACTCTCTGTTAAACAGTACCAGACGACAACCAAAACTCTTCCAAACGACCCCAAATCCTCAGAAATCGTCAACCCTCCGTTTGTTTTCTCTCATCCTCATCTCCCAGTATAAAAAGGGTGAGCTGGCTGGTTCTAGAAGAACCCATAACATCACAGGTGGCATCTCAACGTTCCCTCACCCTGAAAACGCGATGGATTTCCCTCTTAATCATTGGTATATGATCAAAATCGTACCTCCAGGTACACGCGTGTCTTCATTAGGTGGTTTTGGATTTTTGATTTTCAAAATCCCTCAAATTCTTATCCGAAAATTCCCATTCATTCCCCCCTCCCAATTTCCATCCATTGGAATCCTAAAAGTTCTCCTATATAAACCCCTCTTTACTCATTGATTAGAGGTGGTTTTTTGGATAGCAAAGTCTTGGAGAGTCCTTTTCTCTGACTTTTGGGGAAACCTAAAATATCAAGTCGAATTCAAAGTGAAAAAAATCATACTATTTTTAATGAGTTCTTGAGGATTCATGGTATGTTTTCTCTTGCTATTTGAAAATCAACAAACGTCAAGCTTTCAATTCATCGGGAAGTCATCGAAGACTCACTCGTAGCTCCCAGCTTTGCTGCCCAGAAAAAAGTAAAATCACTCCTTTACTTTATTATTTTCTTATGCTCATTCGTATTTGGTTTGTCGTGGTTAGTTTGTTTCTATTGGATTTCATTCTTGCTCGTTTATTGAACACTATTTTGAGGTATGTTCTGATTAAGAGGGTGATGAGTTGAGCCTTTTGGGGAATGGTTGAGCTCGGGATGGGCTTTGAACTTCAAAGTTTGGCTCATCCTAGATGCTTCTAAAGATCCAATACTCCTCGTTTTCTCCTCTAATGTCTTTTGAGAACATGTGTCTGGTATACCTTGTTCAAGCCTAAGACATGTGAAGTCTCCAGTTATTGGTCTCGCCTAACATGTTCAACCTTTCTTTGCTTGAATTATATGTTTTTCAATTTTCTTTTGGTCATCTTCAATTCCGAATGAATGGTGTTAGTTTAGCAAGAAGTACGTGAAGTTGTACTAAGATAGTTTTAAACAAATTGTTGTTGTTGATTCCCTGCTTGCTGGTAAGAATGATCGTAACCCCTGAAGCTTTCCTGTTAACTTGCTGTTGTGTTCTTGTTTGATCAATAGTTCTCTTTCTTCTGTGGATTCGATGGTGAAAACAGTCACCTAAATGATGGATTATATTGTTTAAGGTTTGTTCTAGATTCTCCATACCACGTGAAATTATAAAAATCAAAGCTCTATCTTGAGATAACTTATTAGTATTTTTAAGAACAACTTTTGAGATATGATCAAAGTTATGATTTTATTTCTGTTTGCCATTCTATTTTAGCTAATGTCTGATACTTTTTAAGAATGTTCTGTATATCTTGCCCGAGAAAGTAGAGGTCTGAGTTAAAATAAGTTTGATCCTCCTAGTTCATCTTCACAATGTTACTTTTCTTGGCTGATTTACTGGATTCCTGAAACTGCAAGAATTATTTTTGAAGAACAATAGGATTGTTTGAGTTTATTATTAGTATTGCTAAGAGGCAAAGGTGTAAAGACTGGTTCCCAATTCCTAATTCAGTTTCAAGTTCACTCTTGTTTGCTATGAAGGTCTATGACCTGAGCTAGTTGATGAAATTTCAGTTCTAAAATATAATGTGAAGGCTATAGACTTTCTTATAGCTAGTTTCAAGGATCAAGATTTTTCTTGAGAGAGACCAGTTAGTTCCAAAGACAGAGATAATATTTTAAGGTTTTTCGTTGCTTCTTTAAACCCCTTCTACTCTCTTCTCACGATCAACTCTTTTTTTTGCTATTTTAAGGAAGCAGTAATAAGTTACCAGTTACTTGGTTCTTTGGCTAATTTAAACTAAACTGGTTCATGTTCCTATTTTTAATCCTCCCTCTCAATTGTTTGTGTTGTTACTAAGAAAAGTGATGGAATTAACTTGTGAACGTAATACAATTTTCTTTCCCCCTTTAGTTAATATTTCTACAATTTCTGTTTGTAGAATAAGATTTGTATGAGTTAATCCTCTCTTGATACTTTTGTAAATTCATTATGAAATCTTGAGTAAAGATGTGATTTATTTTCTTTTTTTGGGGTTTGTCATCTTAAAGACTGTTTTGAACTCATTCTAATCCTTATTCTCTTATTTTTATTGAATGAATCTTTTTTTTGGTCTAGTCCAATGGACTCCCTCCCTTGCATTCCGTTGGGCCGAGACCCACTCCTAAGAGTCAAAGCCTCACCAAGTCTAAATAAGACTAATATGCAAAGATCCAGGGCTGGTGTATGCAGATATACACAAGTATACAGGTTTATACAGGTGGGGAGAATCAGATATACATCTATACATGTGTACAGACAGTAAAAGGAAGCAAAAATGCAAGTTTCCACATTGGTATACATAGTATACATGGTGATATACTCAAAAACGTGAGAAAGAAGATGTTGATATACAACTGATACATATGGCAGAAAATGGACCAAAGTCCATCACTTTCAGGCTCCAAGTCTGGACAGACCTAGTAGTGGGCCTGAAATCCCAACTTCTCTCTTTTCTCTCTTTTAGTTGTAACTAATTGCAATTATTTGTATTAATACTAACTTTAAATTAATCTAAATAGATACCCTAAGTGATGTCATTTTAATTTCGTCTCAATCTTATTGATTTTATTTCAATATCGCAACTTAATTTAGCTTGGTTAAAAAATGAGAGAAAAATTGGACTTTATATCGACTTGCCTAAAAAATGGATTTTTCAAATAGAATGCTTTCCCCCCTCTTTCATGTGTTATTAGTCTCATTTGGGCTCAATAATTTCTTGAATGTCATAAAAAAATATATTTTCCCATCGTTGATCAATTTTCATTCAAAAGTTTCTTTGATTATTAATTCTTTCAAATTAGTTAAAGAAGGAATCTTTCTTCTAAAAGATGGGCTTCATTTTCTTTCGACTTTCATAGTTGCATGAATAAATAAATGAGTTTTTTAAAACCTTTTGTTCAAAAAAAGATTTTTTAATAATTCTTTTCTTTGAATAATAATTGTCTAAATAAATTTGCAAAAAGTCGTTCAAATCTTTGCTTTAAAAATTAATTTTCTAGTCAAAATATATTATTTTTTCCTTGAATTAAGTGATAGCATTTTTCCTTAAATTTTCTTCATAAATATTAAATATTCTTATTATTTCAATTCTTTCGAAATTAGTCATTTTCAAGTTAGTCAAAATTATTTTTGGCAACTGTGATGACCCTTCCGGTCATCTTCGCATTTTTGCATTTATTGCACTGCTAGAGCCTTCCTGTAGCGGCCCCAACTCATTTAGGACTTGTTGGGACCGGTAGTTCGGTGCCCTGGTCGTTCATTTGGTCGTTTTAGCCGTTTGCCTATTGTAGAGCTTTAAACTTAGAATATTGTTGACTTTAGTCAACATTCTTAGCTAACATGCTCGGAATTAAATTCTGACAGTTCCGTTAGCTCCGGAGCGATGAGTTTGGTCTAGTTGGACCTTTAGTTGAGGCTTGAGAACTTTCAGTGTGGGTTTTGTGTGGTTCTCTCAGTTTTCAGGCCATTTGGAGCTGAAAGTGTAACTTCGGGTGACTTTCAATGATCGGAGTGCCGAATTCGAAATACGATGATTCCATCAGCTCCGGAATATTGAGTTTAGGCTATGAAGGTGGTTGGTTTGGGTTTCGGGTGAGTCAGACTCATTTCGAGCCTTTAAGTTCCTTTTCGTTAGTGTTGACTTGGGTCAACATTTCTCAGAAACGACCTCGTATCCATAGAAGAATCATAAGGAAATATTTTTAGAAGGATCCATAAGAATTGAGTAAGAACCCTAGTTTAGAAATCTATAAGTTCAATTTAGAAGATTGGGGTTTTGGACATAAGGGTGAAGGAAACCCTTATTGAATACCCACATACCTTAGGTGAAAATAACCCACTTCAATGGAAAAGACTTAGAAGACTTGACTTGGAGCTTGGAGACTTGAGCTTTAGAGGAATTTTCCTCCTTGAGTGAGGAATGATGAACTTAAGAGGGACTTGGGGTAATATGGGTGAAAACCCTTCTAAAAGTAGTCAAAACGACTTCACTTAGTACACAATAGGGCGAGAAATGACCAAAATGCCCCTAGGAATTAAATAGAGAAAAGATGGAAAATCAGTCAACTTTCAGTGACCACGACTCAGTCTACTAGTCGTGGTTTAGGTGATGGTTCATCGTCTGGAGTCGTAGAACTCAGGCTGAAATTTCAAGTTGCTGCTTCACTTCTACGGGTCAATAGGACGGACCCGTAGAAGAAATGACGAGTCATCATTTGAAGTCGTTTTTCACATGGAGGTGGGCTGACTTGGTCAAACTATGACTCAAGACTACGGCTCGTCGTTCCAATGACGAGTTATAGACTTGACTCGTAGTTCCTGAAGGGGACTTGGAAAAAATCAATCCTCAGAAGGCAATCCACGAGTTAACAGGACAGACCCGTCATTCAAACGACGAGTCATCATTTGACTCGTCGTTCCTGGAAACACAGGCAGTCTGCATTTTGATTCCACGAGTTCCTTTCATGAGTCATGGTTCGAACCACGATCCGTGGTTGGACCCGTAAACCCTGGAACATGAAAAAAATTCTGGAGTTCTCAACTTAAATAGCTGGATACGTTTCCGGGGTGTTACAATTAGAGAGTCTCGTGGCCAATCTGATGAAAGGGGATGAGATTATGGTGACCTTTGCATTCACTCGGAGTTGGATCTGCCGGAGGGATTTAAAATTCCCAAATTTGAGACATTCAATGGTACATGAAATCCTGATGCTCATCTGTGAAGCTACTGCGACCAAATAGTGGTTGCAAGAAAGAATGAAGCTTTATTGATGATGTTATTTAGCCAGAGTCTGAGTGGGGAAGCCTTAGAGTGGTTCACCACTCAAGAGTTAAGGACATGGTCTAGATTGAGTGGTTTAACCAAGGATTTTGCTCGAAGGTTCGTGTACAATATGGAAGTTGTTATGGATTAATACTCTCTGGGACAAATCAAACAGAAGTCAAATGAGCACTTCTGAGGCTATGCTTATTGGTAGAGGAAAGAGGCACCGAGAGTTCGTCCTTCTACGACTGAAGAAGAAATTAGCGCGGTATTATTCGCTCTCAAGAATCTGAATTCTACGACAAGATGATATAGGTGATTAAGGCCAAGTTTGCCGATTTGGTTCAAATTGGTGAAATCATCGAGGAAGGCCTTTGGAGTGGTAAGATTGTCAAAATCTCAGCACCATCAGGATCAACATGATTCCCAAGAAAGAAAAAATAGGATGTGTCTTCAATGTCCTCTAGTCCAAGCACAAGATCCAAAAATACCCTTCGGAGCTAATTATAAGAAATCACTTGTACCATCGACCCTGTAACACCCCATACACGTATCCAGCTATCTAAATTAAAAATCTCAGAAAATTTCAAGTTTTCAGAGACGACGGCTCAGACGATGATCCATCATTTGGAAGCACGGGCCCGTCCTGTGCTCCCGTCATCCCATCTCCAGAAGACCCCTCAGAGTGTCCCAGAAATGACGAGTCCAAGAACGGTCCATCCTTCTGGACGACGGACCGTCTTCTAAGCTTTCCTGGTACTCGTCGTCCTAAGTTCAGAAACCTATATTCCAAGTGCCAAAAATGACGAGTCGAAGGACGGCCCGTCCTTCTGGACGATGGGTCGTTGTTCCAACCGTAATCCCTGAGGTCCAGTAGGCCCAAACTCTTTCAATCAAACCACGGTTCCCTTAGACGGTCCGTCCTTCTGGACGATGGACCATTATCCAACCCATGGTCACTAACTTCGACAATTTTCCCATCTTTTCTTAAATTAAGTCCAGGGATATTTTGGTCATTTTCTACCCTTTTTTACTATTAAGTGGTGTTGTTTTGACTATTTCTAGTAGGGTTTTCACCCATATTATCCTAAGTCTCTCCGAAGTTTCTCATTCTTCTCCCAAAAAGGAAAATTTCTCTCCAAAGTTTCTCTCAAGCTCAAGTCTCCTAGCTTCAAGCTCAAGCCTCCTAGTTCTTTTTCCATTGAAGTGGGTAATTTTCCACCAAGGTATGTGGCTTTTTAACAATGGGTTCCTTCCACCCTTGTGCCCAAATTCCCCAACTCTTATCTTGAAGTATGAAGTTATGAAATTAGGGTTTTGATGTAAAATTGGGGAAAGTTTATGAAGTCAGTTCCTATGTTTAACTTCATGGTTTCTTATTGATTACTCATGATTTGATTTATGATTTCCTTTTGGCTTTGAAAGCCCAAGCATGCAAGTTGATTTCTAGCATGATTCCATAGATTTACATGTTTTCAAAAAAAAGATAGCATGATTAGATATCATGGAATTTGAGAACTTATGAAATTGCATGTATGATTCTTCAAGCACGAAGTTGGAACGAAAAACATGTTTTGAACTATGGCTAATCTAAGCCTTCAGATTATGACTTTGAATTGCATAGCATCCGATATGTCTTTTGCTTTTCAAAATAGCTTTGGCATTATATATGTCGTTGGTTTTACTTAGCTTTGGCATTAGATATGTCATTGTGTTTCTTTTTTAACATTTTTGACATTAGATATGTCACCAGTTTATGAACTAGCTTTGACTTCAGATATATCATTGGTTATGAATCAGCTTTGGCATCATATATGCTATTGGTATTATATGAGCTATATGTATATTTTGGGAGTAGTATTAGCACCGAGTTGGACGGGTGAGAGTACCCATATTTCCCATAACTACGTTGCCCCCGTAGGATCTAAGTCCCGTGCTGGGCATTAGTTTCAGGTGATCACATTACAGTCATTCCTTTGTACCCCTGGCAAGGTACATTGGATCCTCTTGATGGGGCGTATACATCGAATTCCATGTAGCTCACATAGTCTATATCGGTTATAGAACCTCCCACAGAAATAGTTTATGCCTTAAAAATGTATTGACTCTTTGCTTTCAGACTTACTACTTATGATTAGGTTTTTAGCTTATGATATTGCATTGAGTTATTACATTACAGATTTTACTATTACCACATGATTTCAGCTTCAAGGATAATTTAAGCATGTTTTACCACAAGTTATGCATGATCTCAATTTTAAACAAGCTTCCAAGTATATTTTTATCATGACCTATGCATATCCCACATACATAGTACATTCCATAGTACTAACCCAAATTGCGTTGCATCCTTTGATGATGCAGATTCAGGTGTCCCTTCACAACTTCATGACTAGAGTTCCTGGCCACTCACGCCCAGCTTTGGTGAGTCCTCATAGTGCGGGGACTAGTTATGCTTTTCCTTATGTTAGATTTACTTCTATACTCCGAGTTAGCTAGGGTCTTGTCCTAGCAACTCTTATGTTATGACTAGAGGCTTTCAGACATAGTTTGTATTCGAGTTCCCCTTTTTGATATTGTATATTATGTGGCCCTTAGACCCTTATTGATGTTCCCTTATTGGGTTTTCGTATTATGCTTCCGCTTATCATTTGTTATGCTTGAGAATGCTATGACCAAGGGTTAGCTTGGGGCACTTGTGGTCCCAAGTCCCGTGTTACGTCTAGGGGGTAACCTCAGGGCGTGACAAACTTGGTATCGGAGCCTCAGGTTCAAGTGTCCTAGGATGTCTGAAAGCCACATCGAGTGGAATCTCTTTCATGGGTGTGAAGCGCGCCACACTTATGAGGGGGAGGCTATGAGATATTTTAGGAAAAAAACTTCACTTCTTCATGTTCACTATTGTGCGATAGAGTTTGACTCTACTACCCTTCTAATCTGTTCCTTACGCATTCCAGATAATGTATCTGTAAAGAAACCCCATGAGGAATGCTAATTCAACCACTTCAAATCATGAGGTTACAAATGCAGAATTTTGAGAAGCCATCTGTATGTTGGCTCAAACCATGACAGCTCAGTTGAATGAGAAAGAGAAACTAAAGAAGAGGAAGAGGAAAAACAAGAAGACCAGAACATGGAACCAATCATCTTTTCAGCAGAGGTCATCCGGACCAACCCCATCTCCAGTTAGCACACCTACCCTCGATTCTCAGTCATGTCACCATAAGGCTCCGAAGACCTTGAGGTACCCTCGTTGTAGTAGTTGTGGTAAGTTTCATTTAGGCGATTCCTTGCAGGCAAGGAGAGGTATTTTAGGTGTGGTCAGTTAGGCCATAGGATAATGAATTTCCCCTCATCTAAGAGGAGAAACTGTGATGTTCAGCTCCAAAACCAATTCTTTTCATTGCCTATCCAGTCGGGTCAGAGTATTCCTCCAGAAGTTGAATCAGGTACGTCACTAGATTTTCTTCCTTTATGCACCCATAGCCCCCGGACCTCTACTCTTGTTTGGTTATGAGTTGTCTTGACCTAAAACTAAGTGGGGATAGGAGGGTTGACGCCTAGACTTTTAGGAGAAGGAGAGTCTTAGACTATAGAAAGAAGTGGGTATTCATGCTAGATTCTGGAGTAGTGTATGTTCTGTTAGGGTAAAATGATCATAGTTCCTTTGAGAGGTTGGTTAGAGGTCCATAGACTTAGGAGGGTAGCATGAACTTAAGGGGGAGATAATGGATTGCAGAATGAGTCAGATTTTAAAGGCTCAGGTAGCGATGCTTGTGGGTGTTAGAACAAAGTCAAGAGGGGAGGCAGAAGCTTATTTCCATCCTAGCATCCTAAGTATACTTCTGCCATTATGATACATTTTGCATGCCTTGTGTGTCAGTGCCATGGTCCTATTTCAGACTCACGCTCATATTCATATTCTAGAATGACAAGTGATTGCTTCAGACAATGATTCTACTCTTACTCTGCGAGTCTATGAATCCCAATATTATGCCCCGAGGTCCGTTATGTATGCAAATTCATGTATCGCAGTATGCTCAGTTATGTTTGCTCAGTCAGTCTTCAGAAATACCTCAATGGCTAGTCAAAGCATGTTACGCCATGTATATGCTCAGACCTGATTGTTGAAACGATTCACGCTTATGATTTCCTAATTCTAAAGCCCTTTGGATCTTTGCCTGTGATGACGAGGGGTGGTGATCCCCACAAACTCATGTCTTACGTGACTAGTATGTGAAGTGCTCATGCCTATTGTGCTCAATTCCCCAAGCCTCACCTTGAGTGGCTTGATCACTCTAAGTGTAAGTTAAGATCAATCAGTAATCCTTCATTCGTGATGCTCCTGCTCCTTCTCTTTTCTTTCAATGGTTCTGGTTTATGATGTTATAAGTGTTAGGGGAGAAGGCCTTGTAGTAACCCAGATGGGAGGTAGCAGATTCATTTTCCTTGTTAGTGTACTTGTTCCACCTTGACTTCTAGGTGTGGGTGAATTATGAGGTACGGATTATTCATGCAAAATAGTTAGATGAGGAAGTTTAGCATGTCCCTCTGTAGAAGTTCTTGAATTTGTGATTCCTAGTTATGATAGGAAAGAGGAGAGAAGTTTTAAATAGGATAAGCTACGAAACCATAGGGTGACCATAGTTATAAGCTTGAATATCGTGATGGGATACATGTGGATAATTATTTGCACAACTAGTGACCCTTGGGTTGGGGAGCCCTAGGTTAGTTGGTTGTTGTGATAAGAGGGAATACTATCTTTAAAAGATGTTCTAGATGCAAGAGACCTGGTCGAGATAGGTTTGAACATGGAGAATTAGGTAGTTAGACTCAGGCCTTAGTGCCTTTATGTGCACTATTAAGGTTGTTAGTTGCAAATGGTAGGAGTGGTATGCAGAAGAGAATAGTTTTCCCGTATATCTACTTCTCTCAGTTTGGTGTCCCTTTCGGTTAACTGTGAGTTCTAGAGTATGTTTGTTCTTTATGAGTTTTAGCTGAGTTCCTACTCTCATCCCAGATAAACTATCATGTTAGATATCCAGTTCCTATCCCATTAGCTGATCTTACATTCCCAGCATGCATACGTGTCTCATGAAACCAGCTCAGTTTTTATTTCAATCAGAAGTCGATTACCACGATAGTACTTCAGCCTTTAGAACTCAGTTGAAGGAACTACTTGGGAAGCAGAATCATCCATGAAGGCCAAGTACCCTCATCCTTTTCTTTTCAATACAGTTTCATCTTGAGAAAGGAATTCCATCCTTAGTATGTCCCTCCGATTCCATTCCACCGGTTTCCCTTATGATCCTAGCATGCATACATGTTTTATGAGGTTAGGTTATCATGTTTTCAAGTTAAGAAGTTCAGCTTTCATGATTACCCCTTGATTTCTATGTTATGATGTTAGTTGGGCTGTTTTCTCCTTAGTTTCCCTTGTTTAGCCTTCATTCGAGGACGAATGATCCAAAGGGGGAGATATTGTAACACCCCGTACACGTATCCATCTATCTAAGTTAAAAATTTCAGAAAATTTCAAGTTTCCAAAGACGACGGCTCAAACGACGATCCGTCATTTGGAAGCATGGGCCCATCATCTGCTCCCGTCGTCCCATCTCCAGAAGACCCCTCAGAGTGTCCTAGAAATGACGAGTCCAAGAATGGTCCGTCCTCTGGGCGATGGACCGTCTTCTCAGCTTTCCTGGTACTCGTTGTCCTAAGTTCAGAAACCTATCTTCTAAGTGCCAGAAACGACGAGTCGAAGGATGGCCCATCCTTCTGGACGATGGGTCATCGTTCCAACCGTAATCCCTGAGGTCCAGTAGACTTAGACTCTTTCTGTCAAACCATGGTTCACTTAGATGGTCCGTCTTTCTGGATGACGGACCGTCATCCAACCCGTGGTCACTGACTTCGACAATTTTTCCAGCTTTTCTTAAATTAAGTCCAGGGGCATTTTGGTCATTTCTCACCCTTTTTAACTATTAAGTGGTGCCGTTTTGACTATTTCTAGTAGGGTTTTCACCCATATTATCCTAAGTCTCTCCTAAGTTCCTCATTCTTCTCCCAAAAAGGAAAATTTCTCTCCAAAGTTTCTCTCAAGCTCAAGTGTCCTAGCTTCAAGTTCAAGCCTCCTAGTTCTTTTCCATTGAAGTGGGTAATCTTCCACCAAGGTATATGGGTTTTTAACAATGGGTTCCTTCCACCCTTGTGCCCAAATTCCCCAACTCTTATCTTGAAGTATGAAGTTATGAAATTAGGGTTTTGATGTAAAATTGGGGAAAGTTTATGAAGTCAGTTCCTATGTTTAACTTCATGGTTTCTTATTGATTACTCATGATTTGATTTATGATTTCCTTTTGGCTTTGAAAGCCCAAGCATGCAAGTTGATTTCTAGCATGATTCCATAGATTTACATGTTTTCAAAAAAAAGATAGCATGATTAGATATCATGGAATTTGAGAACTTATGAAATTGCATGTATGATTCTTCAAGCATGAAGTTGGAACGAAAAACATGTTTTGAACTATGGATAATCTAAGCCATCAGATTATGACTTTGAATTGCATAGCATCCGATATGTCTTTTGCTTTTCAAAATAGCTTTGGCATTATATATGTCATTGGTTTTACTTAGCTTTGGCATTAGATATGTCATTGGGTTTCTTTTTTAACAGTTTTGACATTAGATATGTCACCATTTTATGAACTAGCTTTGAATTCAGATATGTCATTGGTTATGAATCAGCTTTGGCATCATATATGTCATTGTTATTATATGAGCTATACGTATGTTTTAGGAGTAGTATTAGCATCTAGTTGGACGGGTGAGAGTACCCATATGTCCCAGAACTACATTGCCTTCATAGGTTCTAAGTCCCATGCTGGGAATCAGTTTTAGGTGATCACGTTACAGTCATGCCTTTGTACCCCTGACAAGGTACATTGGGTCCTCTCGATGGGGTGTATACATCTAATTCCATGTAGCTCACATGGTCTATGTCAGTTATAGAACCTCCCACAGAAATAGTTTATGCTTTAAAAATTTATTGACTCTTTGCTTTCAGATTTCAGACTTACTACTTATGATTAAGGTTTTAGCTTATGATATTGCATTGAGTTATTACATTACAGATTTTACTATTACCACATGAATTCAGCTTCAAGGATAATTTAAGTATGTTTTACCACAAGTTATGCATGATCTCAGTTTTAAACAGGCTTCCAAGTATATTTTTATCATGACCTATGCATATCCCACATACTTAGTAAATTCCATAGTACTAACGCATATTGCGCTGCATCCTTTGATGATGCAGATTCAGGTGTCCCTTCACAGCTTCGTGACTAGAGTTCTCGACCACTCACGCCCAGCTTTGGTGAGTCCTCATAGTGCGAGGACTAGTTATGATTTTCCTTATGTTAGCTTTACTTCTATACTCCGAGTTAGCTAGGGTCTTGTCCTAGCAACTCTTATGTTATGACTAGAGGCTTTCAGACATAGTTTGTATTCGAGTTTCCCTTTTTGATATTGTATGTTATGTGGACCTTAGAACCTTATTGATGTTCCCTTATTGGGTTTCCGTATTATGCTTCCGCTTATCATTTATTATGCTTGAGAATGCTATGACCAAGGGTTAGCTTGGGGCACCTGTGGTTCCAAGTCCCATGTTACGTCTAGGGGGTAACCTCGGGGCGTGACATACCCCTCCCCCAGCTCCACAAAATCCTTAACCCATTTTCTATACTCAGCCTATTTAACAAGCTCCACTACCAAATATGTAACCTATTTACCAAACTCCACAACCAAACGTGAAGCCCACTTACGAAACCCCTCCCACAAACTTCCAAATGTATCAAAAGGCTCTCGATAACCAGTATTATCATCAAGTCCCTCCCCCTGCCAATAAAAATAATAATCTTCCCCGTCCTAATTTCGAAAAGAAAGTTCCTCGAACTTTTACCCAGCTAGCTAAAACCAGAACTCAGTTATACGAAAGATTAAAGGCTACCGGATTTATCCACCCTATTCAGCCCAAATTTGGTAACAAAGATTCTCGTTTCTTCAGGGCTGATCAACATTTTGCTTATCATTTTGGAGGAGCCGGATATGATATCAAAGATTACATTAACTTAAGGCACAAAATTTAGGATTTGATTGATCAAAGGGTTATCACACTACAAACGGTGCCACCAAATGTTACAAGCAACCCACTTCCAAATCATGAGGGCACCTCAATCAATATGATAGAAATTCAAGAAGAAGGGGTTGTGATCAAGTCTATAGCGCCGGTCAACCTCAAGAAGTCACAAGATTTGGAAAAAGCCATGGCATCTTTGAATATCGCTGAAAAGCCATAATTCATTGTGTTAACAGCCCCTCAACAAGCCTTTGCTCTGGTACCCGCAAAAGAGGAATTTATAGTCGAAGCCACCACAGCCCATGGTATGACAAGATTAGAAAGATGTTATATCCCCAATAATCTGATTAATGATGCTTACAAGAAGGATCAACAGAAGAGGCCAATTACTGAAGGAGAGGCAGAAGAATTTTGGAGAAGAATGCAACCAAATGAGTATTCTATAGTGAATCATTTAGAGAAGACCCCTGCCTAAATATCTATCTGGGCGTTGCTTATGAATTCACAATACCACAGACAGGCCCTGGTCAAAGTCCTTAATGAGGCCCATGTCCCTATAGGCACGAGTGCAGAAAATTTGACCGCTATGGTAAGCCGGGTCTTAGGAGGCCACCAAATCTGCTTTAGTAACGATGAATTACCCTTTGAAGGATTAATGCACAACAAGGCCCTGCATGACATGATCAAATGTTAGGAGACGATTGTAAATAGGGTTCTAATTGATGAAGGTTCAGGTCTGAATATCTGCCCTTTGTCTACATTACCCAGCTGGACTATGATTTGGGTAAATTCCATCAAAGTAAAGTAAATGTGAGAGACTTTGATGGAGGTCAAAGGGACACTATAGGAGAAGTCAGTTTGTACATTCAGATGGGACCCACTGAATTTCAAGCAGAATTTTAGGTCATGGACATTACCACCAGTTATAACTTGCTCCTTGGGAGGCCATGGATCCACCAGGCTAGAGCTGTGCCTTCTACTTTGCACCAGATGGTAAAATTTGTCTGGGAGATGATGAGGTGATCATTCATGGTGAAGGGAGTCATTTGAGTCACCCCAATGGTTGTATCCCCATAATAGAAGAAGTCCCAAGGGGTAGTGACTTTTACACTGTGGAAATCGTGAATGCCACTAGAGAGGATCTCGCGCCACAAGTACCAATGTCGATGGTTTACAAGATGATCACCACTACAATATTGAGGAGCGGATTTGAGCCAGGGTTTGGATTAGGAAAGAATTCTGATGGCATGATTGAGACAATAAGGATCCCTGGTTATCTGACCAAGCACGGAATAGGGTATGTGTTCCAAAGGGACAAGGCAGAAACCAAAGAAAATAAGTAGTCAGCATTGCCAAAACTGCTACTTCACCTATATCAGTCATTCCTAGTGCGAAGTGGTCCTCCAAGTGACGATATAGAGGATGGAATAGGAGATCTATTCGGGGAATGTAATTCCATAATAGAAGAAGTCCCTGAAGCAGCCATGATCAGGGCTGCCAAGCCTGGCGAAAAGTTGCAGAACTGGGTCGCTACTCCTCTTATGACTCTCCATTTGTATGGGTAGACAAAGACTTTATTTTTATGAAAATTAGTGATGGTCTGGATGAGGCCAGTGACCCATCCTTTATATTTTTATTTTCCTCATACTGCTTTATTGCTTTCCAAAAGGCATGGACCCGCATTCATGCGGGTTGTAGCCATTGTTTGTAAATATTTTTGGATTTCAATGAAAAGCCTCCCGTATTCTGAAAACCTTTGCTGTTTATTTTATTTACTTGTTACCATCTAACTTGTTTTGTTTATGGTTTTAGTAATAATAACTTAAAACCTGCTAATGTCATGTCATGCCAAGAGCTGAATGAACAAATCAAAGTATACGATATTGGAGCCGAAGAGTATGTTGAAGAAACCATGGTCCTGGAATAAATAACCAAGGAGTCTAAGAATTTTGAAGACTAGAAAAGGCCCCGCCTAAAGAGTTTGAGGTAGTCAATCTGAGAGACAACGGTCAAGTTGAAGAAATCAGCATTGGTGTTCATTTGAGAAAAGCCCAAAAGAAAGAGCTTGTCAATCTGATCATGCCATACATCGACATATTTGGCTGGTCCCACAATGATAGGACAAGAACAAGCACAGACCTCATTTCGCAAAAATTATTGGTCAACCCAGAGGTCAATCCGGGAAGTGAACGGTTAATCCTTCCCCTCCACCGAGATAAGAACAAGGGAAAATTTTCACCAAATTGACAAGGACCATATATCATCCATGAAATGCCTTCTTGAGGATCCTTGATAGATGGTCGAGAAGAGATACTACTCCTAGAGATGGTTTCATTTTCTTTTATTTCTTTCCCTGTAATCACATTTTCTAATTGTAATCGTTTTGCACTTTGCAATAGCTTAAAATTTCCCTAACCTCTTAGTACCAACTACGTTTGGCCTGAATTCTTAAGAATGAGATACGTAAGCATCCTGTGTCAGCTTTGGTCAACCCCTTAGAAAAATCTATCTTCCCCTTTTCCTCTTGAACTACATTTGACGTGAATTCTCAAGAATGAGATATGTAGGCGGCCTTTGTTGGCTTCGGTCACCCCTTTATTAATTTCCAATATTCTCCCACTATAAGTACGGGAACTACATTTGACCTGATTCCTGTCTCAACGGGATATATAGGTGCCACAACTGCTCGGTCATATTACCTCAGGAAATGGAAATTGGGGCAGAATTTTTGAGAAAGGAATCTCGAAAATTCAGAAGGTAAAGATCGTCTCCAACAAGTCAGATTGCAGAATGTGCCAAAGAGCAACTAAAGTGAATTTTCAAAAAAATCTCATAACCCCACAGAGTGTCAAATCTCTTATCAATGGGATGAGATTCATCAAAAAAAATTTAACTGGGGAAGAAGTTTTAAGGAAGACCGCAAAATTTCCACCAAGCTTCGTTTGAAAATTTAAACAATCTACGAAGAATTCCCTAGAACCAAGAGATCAGAGTCTACTTTAGAAATATCCAGCTGCAATAAAGTCCAAGGCAGACTAATCCTCAGTTGCGACAGATTTCTCAAAAGATAATTTCCAAATTCTACATCTAGGATAACGTAGCATCTCTAAAGCTCACCAACAATGTTCAGATATGTCAAGGCCTCAAGTAAAATATGTTCGTTGAGCTAGTGCATGACATGACGAAACTGGCAGAGATTTTCCCAAATTTTCCTTTCAAAATTAGGATTTTTCAAAATTACTTTTGAAAACTCCTTACAAGTTGTTTTACTCCTTTATAAATTTAACTTTGTCTTACGTGACATGGGAAGTCGAGGACGACAGACGCCAGAAGATAGCAAATATCCAGAGATGATAAAGTAAGGAGCAGAGGATCAAAGGAGGTCAACACATATCAATTTTGCTAAAAACTAATAATTTTTCTGTGGATGTAGGTTGTCCTAATTATCCAACGTATTCAAAGCAATGCGATAGGACCAAATTCCCCAAAATTAGTGAGAAAAGCCAAAACAGTGGGAAGAAGCCGAAAGAGGCAAAGGTTTCTAGAATAGACAAATTCTCTTTTAGTTTGCAATAACTACCAGATAAGGAGACGATCAGTGATGTCCTCCAATCCCCAATAGATCAGGATGCTATATCCAGTCCTAGAAATAGTGAGAGTGATGATGTGTCAACTAATTGTTTGTCTTAAGTGCAGGTACACGCAGAGAAGCCAAACACGCCGACATCAAAATTAGAGCACCAAGTGATAAATCAGTGACATCCTCCGCAAACCCCCAGCAAATCAGAAATCACTACGAACAGACGATGTTCAGAAATGGTATTTGTAGCTGTCTCTGTACATGGGTTGTCAGCCATTTTAATCACATTCAAAGTAACCTCTTGTTGGTCTGTCCATCTCGAGAAGAGGATGATATTTACAAATAGAGTTATTTTTTATTATCGTTATGAATGCTTTATTTTTAAACTTTTATCGGATATTGACTGCGGTTCCTAGTAAGAACAACGCTATGGTTGCTAATTGTTTACCTTGAGAGCCGGTACAGAAGTAGAAGCTGATTCATCAACAAAGGTGGAGGTGATGTTTTCTATGACTGCCCTATGGTCCATTGCATCATACGATGCTATATTACATTACATAAAGCATTTATATTGCATCATGATGCATTGCATCATACTGTGTTGCATCACTGCATAACATGGCATTGCATTATATTGCATCACATTATGTTATGTTGCCCTACATCTTATTATATCGTGTTGCATTGTATTGTATTGTATTGCATTATATTACATGAACTATGTCAAGAGGACCATGTCGCGAGGACCATCATCATCAAATACCGCAGATACATATTTGCTGCGAAGATTATTTCCCTCTACTGGCTGGTTTCAAAGAGGATGACATTCAGAGGCGTCCCTAAGTCGCACTTGGTGCGCAGGATCGACCCAAGAACATTTATATACAATATAGCATGAAGACGACATAGTCTGAACATTGAGGATATTCACGCATGCATACTCATTATTACACAGAGATGATAGAGTCTGGCATCGAGCACATTTGTATCCAATATCGCATAAGATGGTGAAGTATGGAGTTAAGGATACTCGTATGTTCGTGAAAGGCATTTATATTTTATCATATAACAAAGGACTTTGCTATCCCGAAGATCAAATGACTCCTACTGGCACGTCTGAAGAACGCGTATCGTCTGAGGGAGGACTATATGATGCCATCCAAAATTAGACGATGAACTAGATTTCCTAAAAGTTGGTAGACCAAAGGTCGTTTGTAAGCCACAACGATGTATGAAATCAGATAGTGCACAAGATCACCCAAATTTGAAAGACCAAGAGTTATATTTAAGACACAGCAATATCTAAAACTAGATAGTGTGCAAGATCACCCAAGAGTTGGCAGTTCAAGGGTAATTCGCGAGTCGTAAACTATTCTAAATTGGATATAAGTGCAAGACTACCAAAAATTGATAGTTCAAGGGTTATATATAAGCCACGACATATCCCCATTGATATTGTGCAGGACTAACCAAAGACTAACAATTCAAGGGAAATATGTAAGTCGCGTTACATTCAAAATCGGATAAAAGTATAGGATTACTCAAAAGCTGATAATTCGAAAGTCATATGTAAGCTGCCTCTATCCAAAGTCGGATAATGTGCGATATTATTTGGAAACTGGCAATTCGAGGGGCATCTATAAGCTGCCTCTATCCAAATTTGGATAATGTGCAAGATTACCTGAGGTTTGATGATTCAAGGGATATCTATAAGTCACATCGATACGAAAGATGCACAAGACATACCCGAAGTCATATGCAAAAGATTATCACCAATAGCCGAGAGGTCTATCACATCAAAGACTACTACAATCGGTCACGAAGACCATCATATTCAAAGGCCAATAGGTCATCACATTCGAAGAATCGCCATATTTAACCGCCACAGAGTTGGATTATCTAACACTTCTAAGTCGCAATAATGGAAATGCGCAAAGTGTTCAAATTGCAGCAACGGGAATGTGCAAATCTAACACTTCTAAGCCACAATAACGGAAATGTGCAAAGTGTTTAAGTTGCAACAATGAGAATGTGCAAATATAACAATTCTAAGCCACAACAACGAGAATGTGCAAAGTGTGACTTTGTGCATAAGGTACAACACTGCCAAATTGCTACAAATGGTTACGAGGATCGTTACATCGCAAAGGGCTACAAAGGTCTTCTTATTCAAAGATTGTCATGTCCAATTGCCACATAGGCAATCCTATCTGATGGCTACGAAGGCTATCATGTCTATATGTTATGGAAGTCTTTATTTTCTAAGACAAGGACAAGAAAGGACACTACTAAAAATAGCTCAAAAAGAAACGCATAAGAAAGTGACGGATAGCGTCGCTCCTGAAAAGCGATGGAAAAAGCGACGTTGTCCGTCGCTTTCCTAATTTTTTAAAATTTGTAATTATTTTTTTACAAAAGCGACGAACAACGTCTCTTTATCCGTCGCTTTTTTGGATGGATTTTTGCGCTAAAATTATTTATAAATAATTAATTCTTATTTTTAATTATAAGCGACGAACAGCGTCGCAATTATTAAAAAAATTAAAAAATAATTTTAAAGAAAGTGACGTTGTTCGTCACTTTCTTTAAAATTTAATTTATATTAAAAAATAGAAAAGCGGCGCACAATGACGCTTTTGTCCATCGCTTTTTGATCAATACGTGGTCAACTCATTTAAAAAAGCAACGGATAAAAGCGACGCTGTCCATCGCTTTTTAAAAAATAAAGTTACCCAGATCGGGTCACTCCTTCATTTTTCTCTTCTCTCTTCTCTCCACACACCTCCACACCTCCACACACCTCCACACCTCTACACCTTCAAGCCGCCGCTGCCGTTGCTGCCGCCACGCTGCCTCCACGCCGCCTCCTTCCTCCTCCATCATTAATTTTCGGGTTAGGGCTAATTTAAAATTCAAGGTTAGACTTTTTTACTTTTTTTCAATTACATTGCATTTATTTTAGGTTAATGTTAGATTAAAAATATTATTAGTTGTTATGTAGATTAGAACTTGAATTAGTAGTATTTAAAATTTCAAGTTAGGGTTTATTAGATATTTTTTGTTATTGTTAGCAAGTTTGTTAGTTTCGAATCTTTAAATTATTTTTTGTCATTTATTTTAAGTTAGTGTTAGATTATGAATATTGCTAGTTGTGAATATTGAATAATGTTATGAATATTTTTTAATTCATATAATTGAATTTGTGAACTTGAATTTGAGAAGTTTGAACTTGAATTTGATTTTAGAATTTGTGAGCATAGTAAATATCTTAGGCTCTGGATTATAAGTTTGAATTAGGTTCTTAAATTAAGTTCTTGAATTAGTTTTCAACTTTAGGTTATTGAATTAGGTTCTTGAATTTGATAGTGAAGTTGAAAAATTTGAATTAGCTTGCATTGTTGGGTTATAATCTTGAATTAGTTTTCAACTTAGGTTGTTGAATTAGGTTCTTGAATTTGATAGTGATGTTGGAAATTTTGAATTTGTTTATATTGTTGGGTTATAATCTTGAATTAGTTTTCAACTTTAGGTTGTTGAATTAGGTTCTTGAATTTGATAGTGAAGTTGGAAATTTTGAATTAGTTTATATATATATTGTTGGGTTATAATCTTGAATTAGTTTTCAACTTTAGGTTGTTGAATTAGGTTCTTGAATTTGATAGTGAAGTTGAAAATTTTGAATTAATTTATATTGTTGGATTATAATCTTGAATTAGTTTTCACCTTAAGTTGTTCAATTAGGTTCTTGAATTTGATAGTGAAGTTGAAATTTTTTAATTAGTTTATATATATATATTGTTGGGTTATAATCTTGAATTAGTTTTCAACTCTAGGTTGTTGAATTAGGTTCTTGAATTTGATAGTGAAGTTGGAAATTTTGAATTAGTTTATATTGTTGGGTTATAATCTTGAATTAGTTTTCAATTTAGGTTGTTGAATTAAGTTCTTGAATTTGATAGTGAAGTTGAAAATTTTGAATTAGTTTATATTATTGGGTTTATAATCTTGAATTAGTTTTCAACTTTAGTTTATATTATGAATGTCAATGAGTCTAATTTATAATTGAATTATTATATTTTTGTTATGGATCATCGCTTATGGATGTATGATATGTATTATGAAAATGATGGTCCTATTAAACCTGAATTTTTTGAAGGAATTAGAGGTTTTATCGAGCATGCAATGAAACTAGACAACTATCAAAGTCATGGTGTAGTTAGGTGTCCTTGTAGTAAATGTCGCTGCCTGAAGTTTTATAATCCAGATACAGTTATGGTTCATCTCTATCGTAGTGGATTTAAGAATAGATATTTTGTGTGGGTTGATCATGGTGAGAAAGATGGGTTGAATGGTATATTTTATAATTTGTTGCCTATGAATGAATATAATAGGGTTGAACATGATAGGTATCAAGATGATAGGGTTGAACACGATAGGATGCATGAAATGGTTAATGATGCTTTCGGGGTTCAAGATGGGATAGAACCCGAATAGTATTTAGAAGAAGCTCCTAATGAAGAAGAAAAATGCTTTTATAAACAATTACAAGAGGGTAATCGTCCATTATATGAAGGGAATCCACATTCTGCTTTGTCAATTATAGTTAGACTATTGAGTATCAAATCAAATTGGAGTGCTCCTCAAACTCTTATGGACTCTGTAGTTGATCTTGTTGGAGAAGTAGCTAATAATCCAGAGTTGAATATACCTAAGAATTTTTATGAAGCAAAGAAATTGGTTTCCAAGTTAGGATTGTCATATGATAGAATTAGTTGTTGTGTAAATGGTTGCATGTTGTTCTATAAGTATGATGATCATCTTGAAAATTATATGTTTTGTGGACATGCTCGGTATAAGCAGACTCCCGGTGGAAAGATGGCTCCAATTAAGGCGATGCACTATCTACCTCTTATAACTAGGTTAAAGAGGTTGTATGCTTCAATGAGTTCTGCTCCACATATGAGATGGCACCGTGAAAATAGAAGGCCACCGGGTATCTTATCTCATCCATCAGATGGAGAAGCTTTGAAGCATTTCGATAGAACATATCCTAATTTTGCTAGAGAACCAAGAAATGTTAGATTGGGATTGTGTGCAGATGGTTTCACACTATTCTCTAATAATGTTACACCTTATTCTTGCTGGCCTGTATTTCTTACTCCGTATAATCTCCCGCCTGAAATGTGTATGACAAGTTCCTACATATTTCTAAGTTGTATTATCCTGGATCCCTGTAATAAAAAAAGTTTGATTGATGTCTATCTGCAACCATTGATAGATGAGATAAAACAATTATGGTTTGACGGTGTAGTGACATACGATATATCAAGTAAGCTAAATTTTACTATGCATGCTTCTTTAATGTAGACTATTAATGATTTTCCTGCATATGGGATATTGTCGGGTTGGATAACTGCTGGAAAGTTAGCTTGCCCGCATTGCATGGAAAATTCTAAAGCATTCACTTTAAAGCATGGCCGAAATAATTGCTGGTTTAATTGTCACCATCAGTTCTTGTCAATGGACCACGAGTTTAAAAATATGAAAAATGCATTCAGAAAGAATAAGGTTGAAAATGATCCGCCACTTTCATTACTTTCAGGACATCAGATATGGGAGAGAGTTAGTCAGTTGCCTAAAATTATAGATTTAGGAGAGAGTTCTAGACTTCCTGGATATGGTGTTGAATATAATTGGACCAAATAAAATATATTTTAGGAGTTACCGTATTGGAAGGATCATCTTCTACGACATAATCTTGATGTGATGCACATTGAAAAAAAATATTTTGATAATTTTTTCAACACAGTAATAGATGTTAAGGGCAAGACAAAAGACAATCCAAAAGCTAGAATGGACTTAAAGGAATATTGTAGGAAAAAAGAGTTGTGGTTGCAGGAAATAAGAAATGGTAAATTGGTTAAGCCCAAGACAAGTTTTTCATTCACATTGGATGAGAAACGAGAAATTTGTGAGTGAGTGAAGAATTTGAGAATGCTCGAGTGCTATGCTTTGAATTTGGGAAAGAGGACATATATGGATGAAGGAAAATTGATTGGTATGAAAAGACATGATTGTCATGTTTTCATGGAAACTCTGATTCCTATCGCATTTAGCCACCTACCCGACAAGATATGGAAATCAATCACAGAAATAAGTCTGTTCTTCAAAGATTTGTGTTCTAACACTTTGTTGGAGAGTAGCTTGGAAAGGATACAACAAAATATTCCTGTTATCACCACTAAGTTGGAGAAAATCTTTCCATGTGGCTTTTTTGATGTGATGGAGCATCTTCCACTTCACCTTATAGAAGGGACACGCCTTGAGGGCCCAGTTCAAACAAGGTGGATGTATCCATTCGAGAGGTAATGACCCTTTATTATTTTTGTTATTCTTTCTTAAACGTATTATATTCATTAGATAACATGCAATTATATAGGACAATTGGCAAGTGCAAACAAACTATTAAGCAAAGGGGAAAGATCAAAGGATCAATTTGTGAAGCTTATCTTGCAAGAGAAACTACTCATTTTTTCTTTTACTACTTCGGGAATGAAATGCTATGTAAGAGAAATATAGTCAATCGCAATGATGACAGTGATGGTGATACTATATTTGAATCGATTTCAATTTTTAATCAACCTGGGCGAGGATCTAAAAAACGTCAAAGGCGAGGTTTCACTAGTGTTGAAAAACAATCTGCTGTGACACATATTTTGCTCAATTGTCCCGAGATTCAAACATATCTTAAGTAAGTCTTGTTGAATTGTGTTATTGAATTACATAAATTTAAATACTAAGTGTTAATTAAACTAACAAAATATCTCAATGTACACTTAACAGTAAATTCGTAAGCATATGGGGTAATGATGCCATATATACAAGCTTTTCTGATTGGCTGAAAAAATATGTAAGTGTGTAAAAGTTTATTTACTCATTTATGCTTAATATTGAATCAACATGTATAATATACTCATTTACTAAAATTTAATTTGTAGGTTTTTTATGAACATAATACTGTCGAACATCCACAATTGGTGAGAGATGTTGCACTTGGGCCTGAAAGTCAAATTCAGATGATGACTAAGTATTGTGTGAATGGCTTCAAGTTTCAAACTGAGAAGTTTCTAAGTATAAGAAAACTAATAATAGCGGAGTGTGCATTCAAGGTGATGTCAACGGTAATGGCCAAACTGTTGAATATTATAGTGTCATACAAGAGATTATTAAAGTTAGATATCCTGGTTGGCCAAAAAAAAGATAGTGTTATTTCGGTGCAAGTGGTTTGATCCTTCACATAGAGGTACTGGGCTAAATCAAAAACATAATATAATTGAAGTAAAGCACACGAGACAATATGGTCGCTATGATCTTTTTATCATTGCACAAAATGTTAAGCAGGTGTATTACACTCCATATCCGTTGTTCAAAGATAACGTTGATTGGTGGGTGGTAAAAAAAACTAAGCCTGTGGGTAGGATTAAGATTGAGAATGTGTTAGATGTGGCATACCAGAATGATGTCGCAGTTGTTCATCAAGCAGTGGATGCTGAGTTGGAAAAGAATTTAGAACATCCTCAACACATATTAGAAGAAGTTTCTAATGATGAGTTGATTGCCATCGCAAATCTTGAGGGACAAATAATTAAGGAGGAAGAATGGGACGATGAAAATGAAACAAGTGATGAGGAAGAATGGGAGACTGATGAAAATGAATCAAGTGAGGACGAAGATTGGGAGAATATGGACTAGTATATAAATTTGTTTATACTTATGATTATGATTTTAATTTCTTTAATACTTATGATTATGGTTTTCTTTAATACTTATGATTTTCTTTATATATTTTAATGTAAATTTGCATAAAGATGTCATCAGGTGATGGCAGATCGCACAGTTTATGCCTTGGCATATTCTGAGAAACAACGAAAGGAGAAAGATAAAGATATGCAAGACCGTCGAGCCTCTTAGATTGACTATCTTTTAGTTTGCATTAGCTTTTTGACACTTTATTTATAATTTAATACTTCTTTTATGTTTTGAAATACTTTGTAGATCCTTAGGGTGGATCTTTTATGTATTTAATGAATGTTTTACTTCATATTTAGTTTCTTGTTGATGTTGTAGTTGCTTTATGAATGTTGTGGCAACAATTAGTGCTGATTTGGGCTGTATTTGAATTAGTTTTGTAAATGACAGGTGGTGCATATTGAAAATGCAGATTTTTGCAGATGGAAAAAATGCAGAAAAGAGACGGACAGGGTCTCTTTTGTCCATTGCTTTTCTGGAATTTTTTTAAAAAAATCCCAGAAAAAGCGACACAGCGTAGATTTTCTGGAAAAAATTTACCAGGAAAAGTGACGTTGTTCGTTGCTTTGTTCTTCAAGTTCAAGAACAAAGCGACGAACTACGTCGCTTTTCTAGAAAAAAAAACCGTCGCTTTTTTGTTTGTATCGCTGACCATCAGTTTTAAAGAGACGCTGTCCGTCGCTTTTGGAAAAGCGATAGGAAATTTTCCTACGGGAGTGACACCATCGCTTTTCCATTTCTTTTGGCCAAAAAAGCGATGGCCAGCGTCCCTTTTGGCCGTCCCTTTTTAGCCTTTTTTTAGTAATGGGATGACATCTTCTTCAGAAATCAACATATTCAAAAATGAGGTACAAAAGTTATCTTTCCTTTATTGAGCTACTTTACTACTAACAATATTGTTTCAAAATATTATCGAGAGCATCTGAGAGGATGAAAATTTCGAACCAGAACAATAGGCACAAAACACGTCAAAAGGATGTCACAACACAGAATTTGGACATAATCCAAGGATGAGGTATGTCAAAAGAACTATCTCTCCAAATGGAATGATGTTACTACTAACAATCTTGTTTTGAGATATTCCTGGGAGCATCTAATAGGATGAAATTCTCAAAACAAAACCACAGGAGCAGACGACTCCAAAAAGGATGCAGCACAACGTGAAACTTTTTCTTAGTAGCAAACTGGGACATAGTCTAGAAAGGAATGTCAAACTTTCTGGACACAAGTTGAGAATCGACTTTCGCTTCAATCAAACCCCACCCCTATCAAAAGGTATGTGGGAATTCATTTATTTTCTAGCCTCAGTTTCGCATCTAGAGTATTGTTGAACTCACTCTTGGAGCAACTTTCCTTCTCCTTAAATCCGGGTGACAATACGCCCAGAGCTTCAGAAATTATATCCAGGTAAATTCTTACCTATGGATGTGAAGAGCTCCACATTCATGGTTGAGAGGTTGCAAGCCTTTTTTCTGTAACTCAATTTTGTCACTTATCAAGAACCAATGGTGGTCTTAAACATAAAGATTACCTTTTCCACCGATTGAGTCAAACTACAAGTAGCCTGATTCCCTGAGTCCTGGGATATGTAGGTGGGCTCTATGTTGAAAACTCGATTGCATTCCTAACTCCCTCCAATCCCCTTAGTCCCTAGCTTTTCGGTCTCTCCTTAATCTGAAATCGGGATAACTTTGAACTCTTTGAAAATCATGCATAAAATCAAGCATTTTGGACTACAAGTGGCCTGAATTCTCATGTAACCTGAGATATGTAGGAGACTCGACATCGGAGTCTGGTCATAATTCCTTGAAATTCATGCTAGAACCTACCGCTTCCTATAGATGAATTTATGGTCGGACAAAATTGGGAATGTCAATTCTCTTTGCCTAGGGTTCCTTGCATTCACCCTAACCAAAGGGATGGGCAGTTGTTGACACCCAATTTTCCCCCTCCATATTCGTGATTAATTTTGAGCTTCTACTATTTTAAATATTTTGAAATAATTGTTTTTATAAGATTTTAAAATTTTCAAAAAATAATTTAAGGACAATTTAGTAATTTTAAGTGAAATATATATACTCTATTTAATTATATAGGAGTATATAAAATTTACTCAAAATAAACATTTTTCAAAATTATTTTAAATAAAAATCGTGTTTAAAGATGAAAATGATACGTTTTTCTCAAAATTGATTTAAAAGCGAGAAATAATTCTTTGGTTCTAAAATAGATTAGTTATGTTCTATAAAATAATTATTTTCAATTGTTAAATGTATAAGCTCATTTAATTAATTTAGGATTTAATTCATTCCATTTTAATTTTTGCCTAAACTCTTTAATTTATTCGATTTGGCCATGTTTATAATTCAATTTGGCTAAAATCTGGAAATGTGGCCATTTGCTAAGTTAATTTCCCCCTTTCCTAATCCCTCACTTCACCTGTGTTTGCAGCCAACAAACTTGGCCCAAACAATTTCCTCTAATCCCTTCTAGCCCACTATATTGACCCGCTCCAGCCCAAAGCCAATACACCCTTATCTCCTCTTCTCTTTTCCTCTTCAACATCAGACATAAAACAACTCCTTACCCTCTCTCTCTTCTTCGTCTCTCTTAAGCGAAGAACAAACCCAGAAGCTCACTCTCCATTAAACAGTACCAGACGACAATCAAAACTCCTCTAAACGACCCCAAATCCTCAGAAATCATCAATCCTCCATTTGTTTCCTTTCATCCTTATCTCCCAGTATGAAAAGGGTGAGTTAGCTGGTTCTAGAAGAACCCAGAACATCACAGGTGGCATCTCAATGTTCCCTCATGCTGAAAACGCAGCGGAATTCCCTCTTAATCATTGGTATATAATCAAAATCGTACCTCCAGGTACACGCGTGTCTTCATCAGGTGGTTTTGGGTTTTTGATTTTCAAAATCCCTCAAATTCTTATCCAAAAATTCCCATTCAGTTTTCCCCCTAATTTCTATCTGTTGGAACCCTAGAAGTTCTCCTATATTAACCCCCCTTTACTCATTGATTAGAGGTTGTTTTTTGGGTAGCAAAGTCTTAGAGAGTCCTTTTCTCTGAATTTTGGGGAAACCTAAAAAATCAAGTCGAATTCAAAGTGAAAAAAAAATCATACTGTTTTTAATGAGTTCTTGAGGATTCATGGTCTGTTTTCTCTTGCAATTTGAAAATCAAGAAACGCCAAACTTTCAATTCATCAGGAAGTTGTCGAAGACTCATTTGTAGCTCCCAGCTTTGCTGCCCAGAAAAAGGTAAAATCACTCCTTTACTTTATTGTTTTCTCGTGCTCATTCGCATTTGGTTTGTCGTGGTTAGTTTGTTTTTGTTGGATTTCATTCTTGGTCACTGATTGAACACTTTTTTGGGGTATGTTTTGATTAAGAGGGTGATAAGTTGAGCCTTTTGGGGAATGGTTGAGCTCGGGATGGGCTTCAAACTTCATAGTTTGGCTCATCCCAGATGCTTCTAAAGATCCAATACTCCTCGTTTCCTATTCTAATGTCTTTTGAGAACGTGTGTCTGGTATACCTTGTTCAAGCCTAAGATATATGAAGTCTCCAGTTATTGGTCTCGCCTAACATGTTCAACCTTTCTTTACTTGAATTATATGTTTTTTGATTTTATTTTGGTCATCTTCAATTTCAGATGAATGGTGTTAGTTTAGCAAGAAATACGTGAAGTTGTACTAAGATAGTTTTAAACAAATTGTTGTTTCTGATTCCCTGTTTGTTGGTAAGCATGATCGTAACCCCTGAAGCTTTCCTGTTAACTTTCTGTTGTGTTCTTGTTTGATCAATAGTTTTCTTTCTTCTGTGGATTCGATGGTGAAAGTAGTCACTTAAACGATGCATTATACTGTTTAAGATTTGTTCTAGATTCTTCATACCACGTGAAATTCTAAAAATCAAGGCTCTCTCTCGAGATAACTTGTTAGTATTTTTAAGAACAACTTTTGAGATATGATCAAAATTATGATTTTCTTGCTGTTTGCCATTCTGTTTTAGCTAATGTCTGACTACTTTTTAAGAATGTTCTGTAAACCTTGCCCGAGAAAGTAGAGGTCCGAGTTAAAATAAATTTGATCCTCCTAGTTCATCTTCACAATATTTCTTTTCTTGGCTGATTTACTGGATCCCTGAAACTGCAAGAAATTTGTTTGAAGAACAATAGGATTGTTTGAGTTTATTATTAGTATTGCTAAGAGGCAAAGGTGTAAAGACTAGTTCCCAATTCCTAATTCAGATTCAAGTTCACTCTTTTTCGCTATGAAGGTCTATGACCTGAGCTATTGATGAAGTTTCAGTTGTAAAACATAATGTGAAGGCTATAGAATTTCTTATAGCAAGTTTCAAGGATCAAGATTTTTCTTGAGAGACCAGTTAGTTCCAAAGTGAGAGATAATATTTTAAGCTTTCTTGTTGCTTCTTTAAACCCCTTCTGCTCTATTCTCACGATCATCTCTTTTTTTGCTATTTTAAGGAAGCAGTAATAAGTTACCAGTTACTTGGTTCTTTGGCTAATTTAAACTAAGCAGGTTCATGTTCCTATTTTTAATCCTCCCTCTTAATTGTTTGTCTTGTTACTTTGAAAAGTGATGGAATTAACTTGTGAATGTAATACGATTTTCTTTCCCCCTTTAGTTAATGTTTCTACAATTTTTGTGTGTGTAGAATAATATTTTTATGAGTTAATCCTCTCTTGATGCTTTTGTAAATTCATTATGAAATCTTGAGTAAAGCTGTGATTTATTTTCTTTTTTTGGGGGGGTTTTGTATCTTAAAGACTGTTTTAAACTCATTCTAATCCTTATTCTCTTATTTTTGTTGCATGAATCCTTTTTTTGGTCGAGTCCAATGGACTCCCTCCATTGCATTCCGTTGGACCGATACCCACTCCTAAAAGTCAAAGCCTCACCAAGTCTAAATAAGACTAATATGCAAAGATCCAGGCTGGTATACGTAGATATACACGAGAATACAGGTTTATACAGGTGGGGAGCATCAGATATACATCTGTACATGTGTACAAACAGTAAAAGGATGCAAAAAATGCAAGTTTCCACATTAGTATACATAGTATACGTGGTGATATACACAAAAACGCGAGGAAGAAGATGTCGATATACATATGATATACATGGCAGAAAATGGACCAAAGTCCATCACTTTCAAGGTCCAAGTCTGGACAAACCTAGTAGTAGGCCTGAAAGCCCAACTTCTCTCTTCTCTCTCTTTTAATTGTAACTAATTGCAATTATTTGTATTAATACTAACTTTAAATTAATCTAAATAGATTCCCTAAGTGATGTCATTTTAATTTCGTCCCAGTCTTATTGGTTTTATTTCAATATCGCAACTTAATTTAGCTTGGTTAAAAAATGAGAGAAAAATTGGACTTTATGTCGACTTGCTTAAAAAATAGATTTTTCAAATAGAATGCTTTTTATTTCTTCTCATTCATGTGTTATTAGTCTCACTTAGGCTCAATAATTTTTTGAATGTCATAAAAAATATATTTTCCCATCGTTGATCAATTTTCTTTCAAAAGTTTCTTTGATTATTAATTCTTTCAGTTTAGTTAAAGAAGAAATCTTTCTTCTAAAAAATAGGCTTCATTTTCTTTCAACTTTCATAATTGCATGAAGAAATAAACGAGTCTTTTAAAACCTTTTGTTCAAAAAGAATTTTTTTAATAATTCCTTTCTTTGAATAATAATTGTCTAAATAAATTTGCAAAAAGTTGTTCAAATCTTTTCTTTAAAAATAAATTTTCTTTTAGTCAAAATATGTTATTTTTGCCTTGAATTAGTTGATAGCATTTTTTCTTCATAAATATTAAATATTCTTATTATTTTAACCCTTTCGAAATTAGTCATTTTCAAGTTAGTCAAAATTATTTTGGTCAACCATTTTTTTTAAAACAGACGTTCTTAAGTTCCTTAAAAACCTCCTTAAGACGTTACTTGAACCCTTATCCATTTTCTCTAAATTTTAAAGATTTATTTCAATTTTTAAATCTTTGAAATTTCCTTTAAATTTTCTTAATTTCTTTGTAAAAAAAATTAAGTGGCGACTCTAGTTGTTTTAAAATTATTTTGATTTTTTTTTTAAGTTTTGAAATAATTTTTAAAGTGTCAAAACCATTTCCCTTTTTAAACAAAATAAATCCGAAAAGGGATAAAACACTATGTATCTACTTATTATGCTACTCGTCTGGAGTCTTCTTGTGAGTCATTCCCCTGCGCCCTTGCGTGTATCTACCCCAGTAGGAGATTCTTTAGTAGTGGATCAAGTGTATCAGGCTTGTGTGGTGACTATCCTGGGAACAACACGTGGGTAGACTTGGTTGTACTTGATATGGTTGATTTCGACGTGATCTTAGGCATGAATTGACTATCTCCTTATCATGCGGTCTTGGATTGCTTCACCAAGACTGTTACTCTATGGATTCCTAGTATCCCTCCTATCATATGGAAGGGTGCCGATAGCCACATGCCAAGGGGAGTTATATATTTCCTGAGCACCCAGTGGTTGGTTGGGAAGGAGTGCTTAGCCTATCTTGCCTACGTACATGATACTAGTGCCACCACACCTTCTCTTGAGTCAGTTCCTGTGGTTTGCGAGTATTCAGATGTGTTTCCTTCTGATGTTCTGGGTCTTCCTCCTGATCGTGACATTGACTTTGGTATTGATGTTGAGTCAGACACTCAGCCCATTTCTATTCCGCCATATCAGATGGCACCAGCTGAGTTGAGGGAGCTTAAGGATCAGCTCCAGGATCTGTTGAGTAGATGGTTCATCAGGCCTAGTGTGTCTCTGTGGGGTGCTCTGGTTCTGTTTTTGAAAAAGAAGGATGGGTCCATGTGTATGTGTATTGACTACAGGCAGTTGAGTAAAGTGACAGTGAAGAACATATATTTGATGCCACGTATTGATGATTTGTTAGACCAGATACAGGGGGAAGCGGTGTTATCTAAGATTGACTTATGGTTCGGGTATCACCAGTTGAGGATCAGGGTTGCGGACATCCCGAAGACTGCATTTAGGACTCGATACGGCCATTATGAGTTCCTAGTTATGTCTTTTGGGTTGACTAATTCCCCATCAACATTTAGGGAGTTGATGAACTGTCACGACCCGATTTATCGGTCATGATGGCACCTACAACCCCCCCAGTAGGCGAACCAATCCCCGTAGCCCGGGACAGTTAGTAATGGGCTACTTTCTAACAATTTAAGCGGAAGAACAAATAAATAAGCGGAAGCAAGGGAACAAGATGAATAAACAGGATAACCAGAGTAATATAAATGAAAGCGAAAGCTAAACCATCCCAAAACCTGGTATCATAGCGTATAAGAGCCGAACTACAACAGGAGTACAAAAGGTGCAAAAGTAATACATACATGATGTCTTCGAAACTACGAGAGTACAAAATACATCGAGGATAAACCAAAGTCAATCTCTGAACGCCATGAGCTCACCCTCAGCCTAGATGATCCAAAAATAGTTGCCCGCACGAGTCTCCAACGCTCTAATGGAGATGGCCCACACCACGATCTACACCAGAAGATGAAGAGGGGTAGGGTGAGAAGCAAATGCAAAGCATAAGGTACCCAGTAGGTATCATAGGCCGACTGGGCACATATAAAGTAAAAGAACAGTAGCAGGTAGAGTAGAAATAAACAGTCATAGAAATCAACGATAAAGTACACAGAAACTAGACCAGAGGGAAGACAACAGAAAGAAACAAGCAAGTCTAGCAAATAGAATATATACATGGCAAACACAAGTGAAAAAGAGAATGACGCACCTGGGATCCTCGCAAAAACAGTATATATAGATAAGTTCTAGCAGGGGACGGTATACAGGTAACCTCAAGTATATAGAATGGGAGAGAAGGATAATGTAGACATGCTCGATAAACAGAATGTCTAAACACCCAAATCATGCCAATTCTCAAATCCATAGGTAACAGTCTAGCAAGTCCAATTCCACACTTATAACTGTAGTAGAGAACAAATCCATAATTAAGTAAAGTGAGTCTACCTATAGTCCCTCAGCCGTCCATACAACCGAGGCACGCAATCAAGTGAAAACAAACCCTCCAACATCCCATACTACCGGAGCGTACAATCAAAAAATAGCAAACAAGGATGGTACCTCAAACAATGGATGATATGATGACCTCAGGGTGAAATAGAATCTCTGTATGTACCTCCTCCGGTGTCGATTGGGCTCAGCAGGCAGGTTCTATGGAAGGACTCAGCCTGTATACCTCTAGTTTGCCGTATACCCTCCCCCCGGCATACGCAGCCCGAAGCCCTTGGCCCGGAGCGACAAGGTCCATGGAGGTCCCGGACCCCATACTAAATCTCGGAATCAAAACGTGCCCTCTGGAATCAAGTCCGGGTTCAAGCCAGTGGCTAAGTCTCAAATATGCAATCCTAGAACCTGTCTATGACTAAAACAGTGAGAAAGATGTCTCAAAAACCCTTCCAAGGATGCTCGGGCACAACCGGGTCTAAAACAGTAGTAAAATCTCTCAGATGCTCGACCCATCCGAGCCAAAAGCCATTTCAAATCAGTGAGAAAACTCAGCTAGCACTCTGATCCAGTCGAGTCTAGCAATAGTTGTAAATCATGAAAAAATCATATTTTTAACCTTATTTTACCCGAATAAGATCCACGTATCAAGTCAAATCATTTTCAAATCCAATTTCATCAAAAATGGGCCCCCGGAGCCATGGAAGGTTTAGGAAATCTGTTTTCGCAGGATCGAAGCCAAAAACCATAATAAAACATGGAAAACCTCTTTATATGCATAGAAATGACATGATCATCACAAATAGCTACCCGACAATTCACAATCAACCTGACGGCCCTGCATAAGCTCCGAAGCTACTCAGCAAGCATAACCAGCCTAGAAGGATATTTCTATGTCTGTGACTCGCGGACATTTCCAATAATCCCACCTTCTATGTTCCAGAGTCAACAAGACCTCACGGGATCATAAGGGTAATAAATACACCAACTAATAGGAATACTACACATAACGGAGGAAAGAAATAGGATGAATCATGGAAAAGCGGTCAAGGTCTGTGGTACCAACCTAATAACCCAACCCAAGGATGCCAACTAGTACAATTTTACCCGATATATGCGAAGTCTAGGGAGTTAAGTCGTGACCTACCTGTCATCCGATGACGAGAATCAAACTATCAAATTCATGAATATAACGTTAAAACGACTCTAATGGTACCCATATTGCTACAATTGTAGCTGGGTAAATATCTGGGTCAAAAGAGGACCCGTGGGGCCTACCACTCGAAACCAAAAATGAAAAGAACCATGATGACCCCAACGATGCCCAGAGGGCATGCTCCAAATTTGAGCACAAATGGCCAAGGAAAAGGGCATCAAAACAGCCCTCAAAGGTTGGGGTTTAAAGAATGGAATTTCACGAAAAAGAACGAAAATTGGGCAAGAATCACTTACCACAAAGGAGAAAAACCGAGTCAATAAGGATAATATACCACTCCCACGAGCATGCACCAGCTGGACGTCCAGAATTCACAAGAAAGAACTCAAGCTTAGAGAAGAGCATCAATGGAGGTTTTAAGAATTTCAAGAGAAGGAGGAGCTTAGCAAATGACGTAGAAGCGCGGAAAATCCAAAACAATCGACTCCCCAAGGCTTAGAATCAATATGGAGCAATTTGGGAGAGAGGAAGTTGAGTTTAAAGTGAGAAACAATGAGCTTCAATGGCTGGAAAAACATACTTCAAGCTATTTATAGCTGTAGGAAAATGGCCAGAGCCATCGGCGCTAGACCAACGCCAACAACGCTGAAGGGAGGCAGGCCCCTCGGCGCTATTGCTCTGGGAGAGCGCGATCGTGCTGAAGGCTGGCAGGCGCTGAGGCACGATCCCGCTGGCTTTGGCGCGATTGCGCTGGCTTTGGCACGATTGCGCTGAAGGCTAGTCTGCACCTATTTTCTGCATTTTCTCTAACACTCCACGGGGTGTTTCGGGCACAATCAGAAATCAATATTCAAAAACCAATAATGCTAATAGAGTGGTAACAACATTCCAGACTCAACGGAATTGACGAAACTCCCATACGAGTTCGTTTCGGAGAAATGTTGACCCAAGTCAACACTAACAAAAAGGAACTCAAAGGCTCGAAATGAGTCTGGCTAACTCGAAACCCGAACCAACCATCTTCTTAGCCCAAACTCAACATTCTAGAGCTGATGGAATAGTCAGATTTTGAATCAGACACTCCGATCATCGAAAGTCACCCAAAGTTGCACTTTCAACTCCAAATGGCCTGAAAATTGAGAAACCCACACAATACCCACACCGAAAGTTCTCAGGCCTCAGCTAAAGGTCCAACTAGATGAAACTCATCGCTCCGGAGATAACAGAACTGTCAGAATTCAATTTCGAGCATGTTAGCTAAGAATGTTGACTAAAGTCAATGATATTCTAAGTTTAAGTTCTAAAACAGGCAAACGATCAAAACAACCAAACAGACGGCCAGGGCAGCGACCCACCAGTCCCAGCAAGCCATAAATGACTTGGGGCTGCTAGAGGAAGGCTCTAATAGTGAAATAAATGCGAAAATGCAAAGATGACTGGAAGGGTCATCACAACATCCACTACTAATAAGAATTTCATCCTCGAAAGTCAAGAAAAAAGGAGTACCTGAAGGCTTGAACAACTGCGAATACTGAGCACGCAACTCACTCTCGGTCTCCCAGGTAGCTTCTTTGACCGGCCAATGCCTCCACTGCAGTTTCACAACCAGAATTTCCTTAGATCTCAACCTCCTGATATCTCTGGCCAAAATAGCTATCGGCTCCTCAACAAATGATAACCTCTCATCCAACTGGACCGAATCCCAATGCAACACATGAGACTCATCTGGTACATACCAGTGCAACATCGAAATATGGAAAACTGGGTGAATAGCTGAAAACATCAAAGGCAAGGCTAACATTTAGGCAACACTACCAACCCTCTGTAGAATCTCAAACGACCCAATAAACCTGGGGCTAAGCTTTCCCCGCCGACCAAATCTCATCACGCCCTTCACGGGCAAAACTCAGAGGAAAACGGTATCACCAACACTGAACTCCAAGGAACGAAGTCTACGATCAGTGTAGCTCTTCTACCTACTCTGAGCCGCTCTAAGTCTATCCTGGTTCAAATGGGCTCGGTCCAAGGAATCTATAAGCAAATCCATACTCTGCGGTATGGACTCTAACCCATCAAACCAACCAATGGGCGATTTGCAACGCCTACCATACAAAACCTTGAAAGGTGCCATGCCAATGCTTAAATGAAAGGTATTATTATATGCAATCTCAGCCAATGGCACATACTGAACCCATGAACCTCCAAATTCAAGTACACAGGACCGAAGCATGTCCTTCAGGACCTGAATGGTCCTCTCAGATTGGCCATCTGTCTGAGGGTAGAATGCAGTACTAAGATGAACCTCCGTACCCAAATCCCTCTGTATAGCCCTCTAGAACTGAGATATGAACTTAGTGCCGCTGTCTGAAATAATAAAAGCTGGGAACTCATGCAACCGTACAATCTCACGAATGTAGATCTGAGCTAACCTCTCTTCCCCATAGGAAGTATGAACCGACAAGAACTGCGCTGACTTAGTCAGCCTATCCATGGTCACCCAAATGAAATCAAACCTCTAAGTAGTACGAGGCAAACCAACAATGAAGTCCATAGTAATACCTTCCCACTTCCACTCAGGAATGGGAAGTCGCTGCATCAAGCCACCTGGTCTCATGTGCTCAAACTTCACCTGCTGAAAGTTCAAGCACCGAAATACAAACTCTGCCATGTTTAGCTTCATACCACCCCAGTAAAGCTGCCTTAGATCTCTATACATCTTCGCTGTGCCAGGATGAATGGAGTATCTGGAACAATGTGCCTCATGGAGTATCAACTATATAAAATCACCAAATCTAAGAACACAAAGTCGACCCTCAAACCTCAGAACCCCATCAGAACCCAGAGTGGCCCGGCTGGCCTCACCCCGAACCACCTGATCACGAAGGTCACACAAACTCTGATCCTCAAACTGCCAGCTCTGACTCTGATCAACTAGAGTAGAGCAAACCTCAACACTGGCAAGAACTGTGCTAGGATCCGATAAGTCAAGTCTAACCAAACGGTTAGACAAGGACTGGATATCCAAGGCTAACGGTCACTCCGAAGCTAAAAGTGAAGCTAGGATACCCATACTCACCGCCTTCTGACTCAAGGCATCTGCTACCATTTTTTCCTTGCCCAGATGGTATAAAATAGTGAAATCATAATCCTTCAGTAGCTCAATCCATCTCCTCTACCTCGAGCATAATGTACTGAAGACTACCATGGTCGGTGAATATCTCATAATGAACTCCATATAGATAGTGCCTCCAAATCTTGAGCGAGAAAACTACCGCCGCCAACTATAAGTCGTGAGTGGGGTAGTTGTGCTCGTGAACCTTCAGATGCCTCGATGCATATGATATCACTCGACCCTGCTGCATCAACACACCACCAAGACCGACCCCTGAAGCATCACAATACACGGAGAAACCCTGGCCTTCAACCGGCAAAGTAAGAATTAGAGATGAAGTCAATAAGGCCTTAAGCCTCTGGAAGCTATCCTCGCACTGATCAGACCACTGGAATGGAACATCCTTCCTAGTCAGCATAGTCAAGGGTACTGCTATGGAAGAAAATACCTCAACGAACCGTCTATAATAACCTGCTAACCCAACAAAGCTGCGAACCTCGGTAGGAGTGGTAGGTCTAGGCCAATCACGAATCGTAGAAATATTACCTGGATCCACTCTAATCCCATACTTAGACACCACGTGTCCTAGGAATGCAACTGGCTCAAGCAAAAACTCACACTTTGAGAAATTGGCATAAATACGATGATCTCTCAAAGTCTGAAGTACGGTCCTTAAATCTTGCTCATGCTCGTCCCTACTCCTCGAATATATCAGAATGTCATCAATAAAGACTATCACGAACATATCCAGGTACGGGCTAAGCACCCTATGCATCAAATCCATAAAGGCAGCGGGGGCATTAGTCAACCTAAAAGACATCACCAGGAACTCATAATGGCCATAATGTGTCCTGAATGCTGTCTTAGGGATGTCCTCCGCCCTAATCCTCAACTGATGGTAGCCGGACCATAAATCAATCTTAGAAAACATGGCAGAACCCTGAAACTGATCAAATAAGTCATCAATCCTGGGCATCGAATACCGATTCTTCACTGTCACCTTATTCAACTGCCGGTAATCAATACATATCCGCATCGACCCATCCTTCTTCTTCACGAAGAGAACAGGAACACCTCAAGATACACGCTCGGTCTAATAAACCCCTTAGCTAACAAATCCTGGAGCTGCTCCTTAAGCTCTCTCAACTTAGCAGGAGCCATACAGTAGGGAGACATAGAAATGGGCCTGGTGACTGGCTCTAACTCAATGGAGAAATCAATATCCCTCTTAGGTGGAAGCCCTGGCAGGTCGGTAAGAAACACATCTAGGAAGTCTCTAACCACAGGAACAGACTCAGGAGACGTAGGGTCAACACTAGCATCTCGGACATATGATAGATAAGCTAGACACCTACTGAAAATCAACTTCCTAGCTCGAAGACAAGAGATGATCCAAGATGGTGCATGGCTAATAGAACCCTGTCACACAATCGGGGAAACACCGAGCACAACTATGGTAACAGTCTTGGCATAACAATCCAAAACTGCATGGTGAGGGGATAACCTGTCCATGACCAGTATCATATCAAAGTCTAACATATCAAGAATCATCAAGTTAGCCCAAGTGTCCAAATCACCAACAGATATCACACAGGATCTCACAATATGATCCACTACTAAAGAATCTCCTACTGGGGTTAAAATAGAAACAGGCACAAACAATGGCTCACTAGACAACCCTAAATAAGTCATAAAGTAGGCAGATATATATGAACAAGTGGATCCAGGATCAAACAAAGCATAAGCTGGCTGATAGCATGCATAAATCATACTTGTGATCACATCATCTGAGGCGTCTGCCTCCAGTCTCCCAGGGACCACATAGAACTGAAGAAGACCTCTACCTGCCCGACCTCCATCCCTACCACCTGCTCTGCCACATGAGGAACCACCCCTAGCCTGACCACCACCCCCTCTAGCCAGAGGCTGAACTGTACCCTGCTGAGGGCAATCTCTAGAAAAGTGACCAACCATACCATAAGTGTAACAAGCCCTTGATGACCTACCCAGACAGAATGAACCAACAGAACCCGAATGGCCATCATGACCTGATGCCCCAAAAGATTCACCCCTCAAAGACTGACCGCTCTGGCCCTGAAGGCTACCCTGACCCTACTCAAACTGAGACCTCGAAGCCTGGAGTGAGGCCTATACCGATCGACTAGACTGACCCTGATGCTGCTGTGGCTGATAACCTCAGCCCCACTGGCTGGAACCTCTACCACTATGCCTAGCACCACTATAACCACCCTAATATCGAGGCCTCTTATCTATGGCCCCAGTGTCATGACGATGCGAATCCTCAACTGTACATGCATAGTCTGCAATAGACTGAAATGACTGACCACTAGCAACTAGTATCTCTTCAGCCTGTCTAAACTCTCTCTGCAGCCCCTAAACAAATCTATGAGTCCTGTCGGCCTCAGTAGGCATAATCATGGCCCAAAATAGAGCAAGCTGATAGAATGGATCTCGTACTCTGAGACAGTCATAGAATCCTAGAAAAGTCTAATAAACTCCTCCCTCCGATGCTCGCTATTGCTCTGTGGCAAGAACTTAGCCATAAAGGCCTCATAAAATTTGGACCAAGTCAAGGGAGGTGACGTAGAAGGCCTGTAAGCAACCTGTGCTCTCCACCATAGCTTTGCTGGACCCTCCAGCTGAAATGAAGTATATCCTGCCCCGTGGGTCTCCAATAAGCCCAAATGATGCAACATCTCCTCACAGGTGGTGATAAAATTGTGGGGGTCCTGACCCTGTATACCAGCAAATCTCAGTGGTGCTAATCTCAAAAACCTACCCAAGGCCTTCTGCTCCTCATCTATCATGGTGGGGCGGGGAGCAAGAGGCTGGGCAACCTATGGGATTGGAACAACCTCAGCATGGGGAGCCGTAGTAACAGGCTGCGCTTCTGAACTCTGAACACCCAGGGTAGCCCCCTGAGTAGATGTCTGTGCTGCCTCAGAAGGACGCTCCCCAATCATACCCAAGAGCTGAACAATTAAACCTCGAACATCTTAAGACTGAGCTGGGGCTGAAGCTGGCATAGAAATCGATGCTTGAATTATCACTGGAGCTGGTGGTACGTGGGCCATCTCCGGGTATACATGCTAATGCTCTGGAGCAAACTCTAGCTCACAGTCATACTCCATCTCTATGTCAACCCTGGAGGCACTAGCAGGCGCCGCTACTCTGGGACTACCTCTAGCCTTGCCCTTGAGACCACCCCGACCCCTAGCTAGAGTTAGAGGTGTAGGGGCAGGAGGCTCCCCTTCGCCTGAAGCTGACGATCTCGTACGAACCATCTGCGGAAGAGTGAACCAGAACAAATGATATTTCCAGGAACCTTCAAGGATACTACGCACAAAAGAGAATCAAGAAAAGCCCATTTCCCTAAGATGTCACTATAGCCTCCTAAAGATTGAGCACAGACGTCTCCGCCCCGATCCAAAAGACTCTACTAGACATTAGCTCCTATACCGATGATACTGGTGAACATAGAGTTCTGATACCAAGCTATCATGACCCATTTTCTCGGTCATGATGGCACCTACAACCCCCCAGTAGGTAAACCAATACCCATAGCCTGTAATGGTTAGTAATGGGCTACTTTCTAATAGTTTAAGCAGAAGAACAAATAAATAAGAGGAAGAACAAATAAATAAGTGGAAGCAAGGGAACAAGATGAATAAACAGGATAACTGGAGTAATATAAATGGAAGCGGAAGCTAAACATTCCCAAAACCTGGTATCATAGCGTATAAGAGCCGAACTACAATATGAGTACAAAAGGTGCAAAAGTAATATATACATGATGTCTCCAAAACTATGAGAGTACAAAATACATCAAGGATAAACCAAAGTCAATCTCTGAATGCCAACAACTCACCCTTAGCCTAGATAATCCAAAAGTAGCTGCCCACACGAGTCTACGATGCTATAACGGTGATAGCCCATACTAGGATCTACACCAGAAGATGCAGAGGGGTAGGGTGAGCAACAAATGCAAAACATAAGGTACCCAGTAAGTATCATAGGCCGACTGGGCACATATAAAGTAAAAGAACAGCAGCAGGCAAAGTAGAAATAAACCATCACAGAAATCAACAATAAAGTACACAGGAACTAGCCCAGAGGGAAGACAACAGAAAGCAACAAGCAAGGCTAGTAAATAGAATATATACATGGCAAACACATGTGAAAAATAGAATGACGCACCTGGGATCCTCGCAAAAATAGTATATATAGATAAGTTCTAGCAAGGGACAATATACCGGTAACCTTAAGTATATAGAATGGGAGAGAGGGATAAAGTAGACATGCTCAATAAAAAAAATGTATAAACACCCAAACCATGCCAATTCTCAAATCCACAGGTAACAGTCTAGCAAGTCCAATTCCAAACTTATAACCGTAGTAGAGAACAAATCCGTAATTAAGTAAAGATAGTCTACCTACAGTACCTTGGCCACCCATACAATCGAGGAATGCAATCAAATAAAAACAAACCCTACGACATCCCATACTACCGGAGAATACAATTAACAAATAGCAAACAAGGGTGGTACCTCAAACAATGGATGATATGATGCATGATGACCTCAGGGTGAAATAGAATCTCTGTATGTACCTCATCCAGTGCCGATTGGGCCCAACAGGCAGACTCCATGGAAGGACTCAGCCCGTATACCTCTACTCTGCCGTATACCCTTCCCCCCGGCACACTCAGCCCGAAGCCCCTGGCCCGGAGTGGCAAGGTCTATGGAGGTCCCAGACCCCATACTAAATCTCGAAATCAAAATGTGCCCTCCGCAATCGAGTTCGATTTAAAGCCAGTGGCTAAGTCTCAGACATGCATGCCTAGAACCTGTCTAGGACTAAAACAGTGAGAAAGATGTCTCAAAAACCCTTCCAAGGGTGCGTGGGCACAACTGGGTCTAAAACAGTAGTAAAATCTCGCAGATGCTTGACCCATCCGAGCCTAAAGCCATTTCAAATCAGTGAGAAAACTCAGTTAGCACTCTGACCCTGTCGAGTCTAGCAATAGTAGTAAATCATGAAAAAAATCATATTTTTAACCTTCTTTTACCCCAATAAGATCCACGTATCAAGTCAAATCATTTCCAAATCAAATTTCATCAAAAATGGCCCCCCGGGGCCATGCAAGATTTAGGATATCTGTATCCGCAGGCTCGAAACCAAAAACCATAATAAAATGTGGAAAACCTCTTTATATGCATAGAAATGACATGATCATCACAAATAGCTGCCCGACAGCTCACAATCAACCTGACGGCCCTACATAGGCTCCGAAGCTACTCAACAAGCATAACCAGCCTAGAAGGATATTTCTATGCCCGGGTCTCGGGGACATTCCCTATAATCCCACCTTCTATGTTCCAGCGTCAACAAGACCTCATGGGGTCACAAGGGTAATAAATAGACCAACTAATAGGAATACTACACACAATGGAGGAAAGAAATAGGATGATTCATGGAAAAGCGGTCAAGGTCTATGGTACCAACCTAATAACCCAATCCAAGGATGCCAACTAGTACAATTTTACCCGATATATGTGAAGTCTAGGAAGTTAAGTCATAACCTACCTGTCATCCGACAACAAACTGCAGGAACGACGATATCCAAGGCTGAGCTGCTCCGAGATGCTCCGAACGAGAATCAAATTATCAAATTTATGAATATAACGTTAAAACGAGTCTAACGGTACCCATATTGCTAAACTTATAGTCGGGTCAATATCTGGGTCAAAAGCGGGCCTGTGGGCCCCACTACCCGAAACAAAAAACAAAAAGAACCACAACGACCTTAACGATGCCAAGAAGACATGCTCTAAATTTGAGAACAAATGGCCAAGGAAAAGGGCATCAAAACAGCCCACAAAGGTTGGGTTTTAAAGAATGCAATTTCACGAAAAAGAATGGAAATTAGGCAAGGATCACTTACCACAAAGGCGAAAACCTGAGTCAATAAGGATAATATACCACTTCCACGAGCATGCACTAGCTGGACGACCAGAATTCTCAAGAAACAACTCAAGCTTAGAGATGGGCATGAATGGAGGTTTTAAGAATTTCAAGAGAAGGAGGAGCTTACCAAATGACGTAGAAGCGTAGAAAATCCATAAACAATCGACTCCCCAGGGCTTAAAATCAATATGGAGCAATTTGGGAGAGAGGAAGTTGAGTTTAGAGTGAGAAACAATGAGCTGCAATGACTGGAAAAATGTACTTCCATCTATTTATAGCTGCAGAGAATGGCCAACGCTATTGGCGCTAGACCAGCGCCAACAACGCTGAAGGGAGGCAGGCACCTCGGTGCTATCACGCTAGGAGGGACCGATCTCGCTAAAGTCTAGCAGGCGCTGAGGTGCGATCGCGCTAGCCTTGGCGCGATTGCGCCGAAGGCTAGCCTGCAACTATTTTCGGCAATTTCTCTAACACTCCATGGGGTGTTCCGGGCACAATCGGAAACCGATATTCAAAAACCAATAATGCTAATAGAGTGGAAAGAACATTTCAGACTTAATGGAATCAACGAAATTCCCATATGAGGTCGTTTCGGAGAAATATTGACCCAAGTCAACACTAATGAAAAGGAACTTAAAGGCTCGAAATGAGTCCAGCTCACCTGGAACCCAAACCAACCACCTTCATAGCCCAAACCCAACATTCCAGAGCTGATGGAATTGTCAGATTTTGAATCCGACACTCCGATCATCGAAAGTCACCAAAAGTTAAACTTTCAACTCCAAATGGCCTGAAAACTGAGAAAATCACACAAAACCCACACCAGAAGTTATCAAGCCTCAACTAAAGGTCCAACTAGACCAAACTCATTGCTTCAGAGCTAATGGAACTGTCAAAATTCAATTCTGATCACGTTAGCTAAGAATGTTGACCAAAGTCAACGACATTCTAAGTTTAAGCTCTAAAATAGGCAAACAGTCAAAATGACCAAACGGACGACCAGGGCACTGAACCACCAATCCCATCAAGCCATAAATGAGTTGGGATCGCTACAAGAAGGCTCTAATAAATCAATAAATACAAAAATGCAAAGATCACCGAAAGGGTCATCACATGAACCGTGTGTTTAGTGCCTACTTAGACTAATTTGTGATTGTGCTCATCGATGAAATTTTGATATATTTGAGCAGTAGAGAGGAGCATGAGCAGCATCAGAGAGTTGTACTTCAGACATTACGAGACCATCAGTTATATACCAAGTTCACTAAGTGTGAGTTTTGGCTAGAGTCTGTGGCATTCCTAGGGCACATGGTGTCCAAGGATGGGATTATGGTGGATCCGGAGAAGATTGCAGCAGTACATTATTAGGCTAGGCCTACTTCTCCTACTGAGGTTCACAGTTTCATCGGGTTGGCTGGTTACTACAGATGGTTTGTGGAGGGATTTTCTTCTATAACAACTTTATTGACTAGATTGACCCAGAAGAATGTTCTCTTTCAGTGGTCAGATGAGTGTAAAGCGAGCTTTCTGAAGCTCAAGGCCTTGTTGACTCCAGCTCCAATTCTTACTCTTCTGGTCGAGGGTCAGGGGTTTACTGTATATTGTGATGCTTTCGGTATTGGTTTGGGTTGTGTGTTTATGCAACATGGCTAGGTTATTGCTTATGCTTCTAGATAATTGAAAGTTCACGAGAAGAATTACCCCACACATGACTTGGAGTTGGCAGTGGTAGTCTTCGCATTCAAGATTTGAAGGAATTATCTTTATGGTGTTCATTATAAGATCTTCACTGCCCATCATAGTCTTCGGTACATTTTTAGCCAGAAGGATCTAAATTTGAGGCAGTGTAGGTGGATGGAGTTACTGAAGGACTATGATATCTTGATTCTTTATCATCTGGGCAAGGCAAACATGGTAGTGAATGCCTTGAGACAAAAGGCAGTGCGTATGGGTAGCTTGGCATTCTTAGCAACAACGGAGCAACCTTTAGCTTGGGACATCCAGTCCTTGGCTAACAGGTTGGTTAGACTTGATATTTCTGAGCTGGGCTGTATTCTTGCTTGTGTTGAGGCTAGATCTTCCTTGTTGGAGTAGATTTGGGCACATCGGTTTGATGATGCAAGGTTGAGGATCATTCATGACAAGGTGTTGAGTGGGGAGGCTAGGAAGGCATCCATAGATTCAGAGGGTATTCTGAGGATCGAGGGTCGTATCCACATTCCTAGAGTTGATGACTTGGTTAGATTGATCTTGGAAGAGGCTTCATTCATCCCGGAGTAACTAAGATGTATCATGACTTGAGGCAGCACTACTGGTGGTGTGTCATGAAGAGGGATATTTCATTTTTCATGTCTAGGTGCTTGAACTATCAGCAGGTGAAGTTTGAGCACAAAAGATCGAGTGGTTTGACTCATAGGCTACCCATTCTAGAGTTGAAATGGGAGCAAATAGCTATGGACTTTGTATTTAGTTTGCCACGTACTTTGTGGTGATTTGATGCTATTTGGGTCATTGTGAATAGGTTGACGAAGTCTACTCACTTTCTGCCGGTTCAGACTTTCTATAGTTTTGAGAGGTTGGCTTAGATCTACATTTATGAGATTGTTTTTTTGCATGGTGTGCCAGTTTCTATTATTTCTAACCGGGGTACTTAGTATACTTTGCATTTTTGGAGGTCTATTTAGAGAGAGTTGGGTACTAGAGTTGAGCTTAGCATCGCCTTTCATCCGCAGACAGACAGTCAGTCAGAGAGCACCATCCAGGTTCTGGAGGATATGTTGCGAGCCTTTGTTATAGATTTTGGGGATCAGTGGGACCAGTGCTTAGCTTTGTGTGAGTTTGCACATAATAATAGTTACCATTCCAGCATTCAGATGGCTCCATTCGAGGCTTTGTATGGTAGGCGGTGAAGAACTCCGGTGGGTTAGTTTGATGCTTTCAAGGTTAGGCCGTGGGGTACCAACTTGCTTCGTGATTCTATGGATAGAGTTTGGGTCATTCAGGAGAGGCTTCACACTACCCAAAGTAGGCAAAAGAGTTATGGTGACATGAGAGTTTGAGATCTAGAGTTCATGGTTAGTGACAATGTGTTCCTTGGGGTATCACCCATGAAGGGCGTGATGAGGTTCGGGAAGAAAGGTAAGCTCAGTCCTAGGTTCATTGGGCCATTTGAGATCCTTCATCGCATTGGAGAGGTTGCTTATAAGTTGGCCTTGCCTCCTGCACTTTCCAGTGTTCACCCAGTTTTTCATGTCTCTATGCTGTGGTGGTATATTCTGGATGAGTCTCACATACTTCAGTTGGATGAGTCCTTAGCCTTTGAGGAGGAGCCTGTTGCTATTTTGGACAGGCACGTTAGAAAGTTGAGGTCCAAGGAGATTCCATCAGTTAAGGTTTAGTGGTGGCATAGTCTTGTCGAGGAGGCTACTTGGGTAATTGAAACCGATATACGGACCCGCTATCCTCATCTTTTTGAGTCTCCAGGTACTATCTTTTCTTTAACTTTTGAGGAGGAACATCCTTTTAGTAGGGGATGTTGTAATGACCCTCCAGGTCATTTTTGGTTTTTTATGCTTTTATGTATTTCGAGCTTTCCCTAAGTGGCTACAGGTCATTTATGACTTGTCGGGACTGACAGTTTGGTGCCTGGGCCATTTGTTAGGTCGTTATGGCTATTTCCCTATTTTAGAACTTAAACTTAGAAAACCTTTGACTTCAGTCAACTTTCTTGGTAAACGCGCTCAAAACTGAATTCTGACAATTCCGTTGGCTCCAGAACGAGAATTTTGGTCTAGTAGGACCCTTGGTCTAGGTCAGGGAGCTTTTGTTTTGGTCTTCTATTGTTTTCTGTGTTTTCAAGCTAGTTTGGCTAGTTGGGTTGACTTTGGTCAACATTCGGAGAAGAAGACCTTGGATGGAACTTTTGTCAGCGCTGTTAGCTCCAAAATGTCGACTTTGGGCTAGAGAGACCTTTTGTTTGGGTCTTGAGGCTTCTGGACTTGTTTTGGGGTATTGAGTTCTGAGTTGGTTTTGGGCATGGGGCCCACTTTTCATTAAAATGATCTCCATTGGGAAATTCATTATTTTTGTTGAGTCTGGAATGTCATTTTCACTCTAGTAGCATGTTTGGTTTGTGAGTATCGGGTTTTGTTTGTTCCCGGAACACCCCATAGAAAGTTTTGGCTATTGATGTTTTTCTGTTGTAGATAGGCCTTCAGCGTGATGTCGCTCAGGCTGCACGATAGTACTAGCCATGCCGCCAGCCTTCAATGCATTCTCGCCCGGCTAGTGCGATATCGCTCAAGTGCCTGCTGCCTGCCCTTCTACGTGATGGTGCCTCAGCGCCCACCAACCTTCAGCGCTATAGCGCTCCTCCAGTGCCAATGGCGCTGGCCTGCAGCCAGTGCTATACGTTCCTTCCTTCACATTTTTCAGCCTTTTTCACTCATTTCTCTCAACTCCAACCTTAATTCTCTCAACTTCAATTGCTCCAAAATAATTTGGCTTGGGGAAATTCATCGAATTGGCGATTAACCTTGCTCCCTTTTTTTTTGGTAAGTTCCTTCTTCCCTAAATTGTTCTTATTCTTAAGACTAAAACTCCATTGTTGAGTTCTTATCAAAGCTTGGGTTTCCTTAGTTGAAGCTGCTCAATTGGGTTTAATTGCTCGTGGTGGCGAGAATTTCACTCCGTAAGCTTGTTTCCTTCATTGAGGTAAGTGGATTCTTCCTCTTTCTCCGTTTTTCTTTTTGAATTTTCTCCTCTTTAAATTCCCTTCTTTGCGGGTTGTTTTGGGCTTTATTTTTGGCTAAAATCCGCTCAATTTCATGTCATAAGGATCCTTTCATAAGCCATGGAGGGTAACCTACGGTGGCAACGTAGTTTTGGACTTGGGTTATCTAGAACCCTCATCGCTCGGTGCTAAATACTACTCCCAAAACATATATAGCAAGGCTCACATACATGTGACATATCTAGATGTCAAAGCTTATTCATAAATATGTTCATAACCTGAATCTTCATACTACTCACGAACCTTAGTTTAGAAAATGATTCATGAGCATTGATGGTACATCGGGTGTCTTGTATTGAATAATAATTCATAAATTGAAAACTTGCATGGCTCTGGTTCAATTTTATAATAACATATATTTTCGTAGAACATAGGAACTAGGCATGCACTTGCTTGAAATTCATGAAAATATGTTATCAAATACCCAATTTACTTAAATCAATTCATGCATGTAGAATTTGCTATAATTAGCCTTCAACTCATGAAAAAGGAGTTCACATGTAAAAACCCATGTAAAATCATGCAATTTAATAGTGATTTTATAGTAAAATCATGAGAAGATAATTTATAACAAAGCCCATAAGAATTGGGTAAGAACCCTAATTTGAAAGTTCATGAAATCAAAATAAAATTAGGGGTTTTGGGCACAGGGGTGAAAGGAACCCATTATTGAATACCAGCATACCTTGATTGAGGCTAACCCAACTGAAATTGAAAAGAAAAAGAGGCTTGAACTTGTAGCCTGTGACTTGGAGATTGAAGGAGTTCTTTTCCCAATTTGGTGGATGAATGAGGGATAATGAGAGTCTCAGACTAAATGGGGTAGAAACCCTACTAAAAGTGGCCAAAACGACCTCACTTAGGAGTTAAAAGGGTGGGTAATTATAAAAATACCCCTAGGATTTAATTAGGAAAAGCTGTTAAAAAGGGTCGGCTTCAGGAATCACGAATGGATTCCATGGGTCGTAGACTGAACCACGACTCGCGGTTTCCACTCATGGTTCCTGGCCAAAAGATCAAGCTGCAGAAGGGGTTCCATGAGTCAACAGGATGGATTGTAGAACAAACTATGGTCCGTAGACCCAACTTGTTATTTCTGAATAAATGGGCAGACCTCAGATCAAGTTCCATAAGTCAACAGGATGGTCCATAGTTCAAACTACGGTCCATAGACCCGACTCATGGTTCCTGAGAAATCAATAAGCCCACAGGTTAGGTTCCACGAGTGGACAGGAGGACCCGTAGATTAAACTACGATTCGTAGGACTCACTCGTGGTTCTCACACCGGAGACTAATCCTGCAGAAGGCAATTCATGACTCAGTTCCACGGCTCGTGGTTCAAATCAAGAGCCGTGATTTGGACTTGTAATTTTTGGGAACTTAGAATTTTTCAGAGATTTTAACTTAACCAGCTAAATCCAATTTTGGGGTGTTACAATATCTCCTCTTTGGGATCATTCGTCCTCGAATGAAGATCAACCAAGAAAAACTGGAGAGAAAACAGCACAACCAAACAACAAAACATAAACCTCAAGGATAAACATGAAAACTGAGCTTTTCAACTTGAAATATGACAAAACTAACTTCGAAAAACATGCATGCATGCTAGGATCATGAGAAAAACTGATGGAATAGAATCGCAGGGACATATTAAGGAGGAAACTATTACCTCAAACTGAAACTGAGTCGGAAGGAAACATATGAGGGTACTTGGCTTTCATGGCTGCTTCTGTTTCCCAAGTATCTCCCTCAACTAGATGATTTCTCCAAAAGACCTTTACCGAAGTGACTTCTTTGTTTTTCAACCTCCGAATCTGACGATCAAGAATCCCCACACGAACTTCTTTGTAAGTAAGTCTATCCTTCACATTCACATCTTCAAAAAGAACAATCAAGGTCGGGTCACCAACACACTTGGTCAATAAGAAAACATGGAAAACCAGATGAACCATTTCTAAATCTGATGGCAAATCCAACTACCAACTCTCCTCAGAATCCGATAAGGACCTACATAGCAGGGACTAAGTTTCCCTTTCTTACCAAATCTTATCACACTCTTCATGGGTGACACCTTCAGAAATACCCAATCATCAACCTCAAATTCTAACTCTCTTTTTCTCATATCTGCATATGATTTCTGTCGACTCTGAGCGGTCTTAAATCTTTCCCTAATAAGTTGAACCTTCTCCATAGTCTCATGAACCAAATATGGACCAATCAAAGCTGCCTTACCTACCTCAAACGAACCAATAGGAGACATATACCTCCGCCCATAAAGTGCCTCATAAGGAGCCATCTGGATGCTAGAATGGAAGCTGTTGTTGTAGGAAAACTCGATAAGAGGTAAGTGATCATCCCAACTACATTTGAAATCAATCACGCAAGCTCTCAACATATCCTCCAAAGTCTGAATGGTATGCTTTGCCTGGCCATCCGTCTGAGGGTGAAAAGTAGTGCTAAGCTTAACCTGCGTACCAAAACCTTTCTGAAATGATCTCTAAACCTGGGATGTAAACTGAGTACCCTTATTAGAAATGATGGATAAGGGAATACCATGCAATCTAACTATCTCCTAAATATAGAGTCTGGCATAATCATCAGCTGAATCTATAGTCTCAACAGCCAAGAAGTGGGATGACTTAGTCATCCGGTCGATAATCACCCAAATCAAATCATGTAGCCTTCGAATACGAGGCAAACCAGTAATGAAATCCATATTGATCGCTTCCCACTTCCAAGTAGGAAGATCAATATACTGAGTCATACCACCCAGTCACTGATGCTCTACCTTCACTTGCTGATAGTTGGGACACCTAGCCACAAAACTTGCTATGTCCCACTTCATACTGTTGACACCTAATTTTTACCCTCCACTATTTGATTAATTATTGAGCTTTTAGATTTTGAATGATTTTAAATAATTAAATTTTTAATTAAATGAATTTTTCAAAATTAATTCCGGAGAATATTCTATAATCTTCATGAATAAACATACGTCTATGTATATTCATAATATATATATATATATATATATATATATATATATATATATATATATATATATATATATATATATATATGCATATTGTTTTGAGAATTTTAGTAGATATTCAAAGGATTTTTCCAAAATTATTTCAAAATATTTAAAACTGTCTATTTTGATCAAAATAATTCAAACGGGAATTGAATTATGAAATTGGTGTTTTAAAAAAAATCATGATCGAATATGCTAAAAAATTAATTATTTTAGTTGTTTTAAAATAAATAAAGCTCGGTTAAATTAATCGTATTTAGTTTATCCCTATTTCAATTATGATCTAATTTCTTTGAATTAGTTCAATTAGGTCTATTTTGGCCATAATTTTAATGGTTTGGCTAAAATTTAAATTTTTTGGTTATTGATTCGACCAAACTTGGCCACATTTGTAAAGCAAAGTGGCTAAATCCTTAATCCAACTTAAATTCGCCAACTTTATTTATCAGCCAACCCACAACAATTTTCTAGCCCAATTTAACCCCTGACCCGGTCCAGCCCACAGACCAAACGACCCCTTTATTTCCTCTCTCTCTCTCTTTGTTGTTCATTCACAGATGAAAACAACCATTACTTCCTCCGTCAATACCCAATAAAGTGTCACCCAAATCTGCTCCAAACGACGCTCAAAACCTAGAAAATCATCCCAACTCTGTTAATTCCCTCTCATTTTTTGTTTGTTCGTATGAATTGTTGCGCTGTCCAGGTTCTAGAACCCAGAAAAGGATAGGTGGTCTCTCAACGTCCCTCACCCTAAATTCGCGGTGGATTCTCCTCCAAATCAGTGGCTATCAATCGATTTCGTACTGAACGAGTACATACGTGTCTCAATCAGGAGATTTTGGTTTCTGAAATTCAATTTCCCTCAACTCTTATCCGAAATTCCCAATGTTTTCCCCCCATTTCCACCCATTGGAAATCCCAGAAATCCTCCTATATAAACCCCCCTTTGCTCATTGTGAAGGGGTGAGTTTTTGGGTAGCAAAAATCCTGGAGAGTCCTTTTCTCTGATTTTTTGGAAAACCTAAGAATTCAAGCTGAAAGATAGCAAGAAATACTATTGTTTTCTTTGAAATTTTCTGGGTCTGCTTATTGAATCTTGAAAAGGGAATCTTGAATCCATTAGAAGGTCGATAGAAAAGTTTGACTCGTTCGTCCCAGTTTTGCTGCCCAAAAACAGGTAAACTTCTTTTTCACTTTCATTTTTCTACTCTTGATTCGATTGTGGTTAGATGGTTTGTCATGGTTTGTATTGAATATCATCTCTTCATTACTGGTTGAATATTATTTCTGGGCTATCTTATTAAAAGGGAAAATGGGTTGAGCTTCGGGGAATAGTCGAGCTCGGGAGAAGCTTTGAACTCACTGGTTTGGCTTCTCCCAAGAGCTCCTAAAGACCTAAAACCCCTCATCTTCCTCTATATTTGCTTGGCTAAGTAGATAATAGGTTCATCGTCCGTATGGAGTCTCTATTGAATCGGTTAAGCATGATTTTCATAAAGGCTGAGTGTTAATTCTTGGTCTAATTCATTCCCTTCATGCCTTCCCGCTAGCTTATTATTTTCTTTCTCGTCTTGTACAAATGTGTCTGTCTTTGCTTTGTGAGAATCAGTGGTTAAACATCCATCTAAATAATGAACGACAATGTTTTGAGCCGTATTTTTAGAGGATAGGAAAATCAGGTAAGGTTCCATGGATCAACTATGTCATAACCTGCTAAGATATGGCTAAGCTTTACCTATTATGTTTATAAGGCATGATTAATCATCTTTAGTCACTCTTGAACAACTCTTCAAAATATGATTAAAGTTAGGATCTGTCTATGGTTTCATATTTAGAACCTAGTAAGTGATTTTCCACCCCTCGAGCTCAGAACTTAAGGCCTACTAGTCAAAGTAAACTAATTTGGACTGTTTTTCTAGCATTTCTTTTAAATGTGTATGTCATGAAGCATTCTCTGGATAGTTTCATGTCTTCTAAGATGAATATGGTTGAAATATAGAATATGGCCATATGTACAAGCCACTACGTGTGAATTCAGATTAAAGCCTTGTTTAAAGAAGATGGGAAATTTGTTACACTTTGATGTCTGTCTCTTCTACACTTGTGATTTCATTCAAGAAAACTAAAGTAACGATAAGCTTGTATTTTAGGGTATTACTTTCGCCTTTCCCTAACCTTCTTCTTGCTTATCTTAAATGATTCTCTAAATTAGAGTGGTTTGTCGTATCCTCGTTAAAACTTGTTTGTTGAATATCCTATTAGGACCCTTTTTTTATGAGCTTGAATCCCTGTTTTCTCTTTGCTAATCCATACTCTAGGAGGATATCTTTGTGATGTGATAATTAAACCAAATTTGTGCTTTCCTTTGAGCAAATTTGATAATATCTGGCATTGGTTTTAATGTAGTGGGTTGAATCCCTGCTAATTTTTATCTTCTTATTTTTTGCATGAACACTCGGTGAATCCTACGAGATTCTATCCCTCCCTTGCATCTTCATCGGGGCTAAGCCCCAACCTCTCTTAGTCAAGTCCAACTTGGACTGGAATACAGTGATATATAGCAAAAAGAAGCTAGTATATGATTTAAAGAAAGAGTCCAAGGAGTGATATACAAGAAATATGCAGAACTGGAAGCTGATATACATGAAAAGGGTTGATATACACGCTGAAATACAGGCCAAAAAATGGATTAAGTCCACTAAAGTTGAGGTCCAAATGTGGACAGACTTCAAGTGGGCCTAAGAGCCCAACTCTTCCCTTCTCTCTTTACTTATGTTCAATTTGTATTGATTATTTGTATTAACACTAACTCTTAACTTAGTTAATCTAAATAGATCCCCTAAAGTGTTGTTATTTTTAATTTTATCTTTGTTTTATGTTCTTGTAATTTGTTTTGACCAAAATCTCGTAATTTAATTAGCTTGGTTTAAAAAATGAAAGAAATTTGGACGTTGTGTTAACTTTGCTAAAAGAATGGATCTTTCAAAATAAAAAATGTTTTCTTACCCCATTCATGTGCTTATTTGGGATCAAAAGAATCTTTTAACATACAAAATATGCTAACATCAGATTTTCATGAATTGGTTTAAAATATCTCTTTAATTTCTTCTACTTGTTTGATTGAATTCCTATAAGGAAATTGTTTTAACTAAAAAGTAGAATTTTTCTCAAACTTCATTTGATAAAGTTTTCTCTTCCTTTAAATTATTTATTTTCATCACAACTCAATCTATTCATAACAAGAAGTTTGTCCAAAACTACCTTTTATTTTCTTCAATAAATTTTCCTTTAGTCAAATGTATAATTTCTTTCATTTGAATAATAATTGTTTAAATGAATTGGCAAGGCTTCAAATCTTTTAAAATGAATTTTTTTTAGACAAAATATATTATTTCTACCTTGAATTAATTGATAGTATTTTACTTAGATCATTTTCCTCTTAAATCTCGAATATCTTTCAATTCTTTCAAAATTAGTTAGTCAAAATTGTTCTTTGATCAACCGTTCTCCAAACGGACGTTCTTAAGTGCCTTAAACTCTTCTTAAGATGTGACTTGAATCCTTACCCATTTTCTCTTATTTTGAAGATTTTTTTCTGTCTTTAAGTCTTTGAAATTGTTTTAAAGTTTTCTTAATTTCTTTACAAAAATTAAGTGGCGACTTTGTTTTGTTTTATAATTGTTTTAAATTTTTCTTTAAGTTTTGAAATAATTTCTAAGTGTCAAAACCACTTTATTTTCTTATTTTGTGAAAAATAAATAGAATTTATGAAAAGGGATAAAACAAAAATGGCGACTCTGCTGGGGATTTATTTAGGTTCTAACCAAAAATTTGAACTATTTTTGACTAACTTTGTATGACTAACTATTCGAAATGTTGTAATAGTTAGTAAATTTTAATTATTATTTGCTTATGTGTTTACTTATCGAAAAATATATTGTCATTGTATTTCATAGCATATTACGCCACATGGCATGCAATTTTATTTATATTTTAGGGAAGCTCATGATCCCGTGGCCTCTCGCCATAACGACGATCTTTCTCGGTGCATAAACGAGGCTTAGACACTTTCTCAAAAATATGATAGTTTACGGGTATGTCATGCGTCCAATGGCTATCGTCTTTTCAACCCAAGTTGTCTGCTTGGGACCCGATCTATTTCAAAACAAACCCACTCTAGACATCTAGCATAAAGCTAAACCAAAACCCATTTTAGGCATTAGCCTAGGATGACCCAATACCTAAGGGGTATTGGGCCCATTAGAAAAGACCATCTTGCGTCTATTGGCCACGAGTCAATAAAAGATGATCATCCCTTATATGTTTAATTGAAAGATGTGATGTCGAATTGTACGAAACCATTGTCCCTCGGGGTTGGAAAATATTTAGTTTTGAAGGTCCCAAAAGGCGTTCGGACTTTCAAGAAGTCCAAGAAGTTCGAGAATGAAGGACCTTCTACGATGATTTAGTCTAGGATTATACCCCTGCGTGGGACTGATATTCGTTGTACACCCCTTTTCCTTTCCTTTATTTTGTATCCCAATTAGATTTATTCGATTTGTATGAATATATTTTGGGGCAATGGAACGTCTTACAAATGACATACACATCCTTCAATTTGTTAGGCCTACCTTTGGCATAAAAAAGTCACATATTCGTATAGGACGTGCTATGAACTGTTATGTGATATAACTATCTTACGTGCTTATGTGCATTGCTCAAATCAAAGGTCAATTGATCCACTCCTATTTGAACATTTTAGAACTCATAGGCAGGATAAAAGCCCACCGTGCAAAGTCCGACCAACATCGCTCTTGGAGTTCTTCAAATTTCCCCAGAAAGAATCCAAAGACTTCTTAAAACCCTTTTAAGTCCTGTTCAGAAAACAAACTTGCTGTATCCGAACTACATCCTTTCAAGGCCCGTCCCCCATCTTTAAGAAATTTTTATTTTCCCACTTTGACAAGGATGTTAGAAAGTTTAGAAGATACAACAAACGAGGAGGCTACCAGATCAACAAGTCAACCTTCCTGATAAAATCTACTTACCCAAAATCGATGGGCAAAATCTTGTCCGTCAAAATTTTGAGTCAAAATTACCTGTGGCTCAATTTACCTAGATGAAAAGCAACTTTATCTATTTTTCTTATGTGTTTATTTCCTGTCGAATATCTTGTATTGTTTATCACTAACGAAATCTAACATATCGGCCTTTGAGTTATTTTTCATTTCAATAGGTAATAAAAACTGATATATGTTGACAAAACTGGCCGAACATCCCTATTTCACCCGCTCAATGGCCCACATAGATTCTTCCTATAACCCTCTCTTTTCTAAAGGAAAGATGACTGATAGTGAAGAAGAGAATGCTTTGGTCGTGAGAGACAGTATTATCACTGAGCAGAGTGAAATGATTGCTGAACTGGCAAGGAAGCTGGAGAAGATGCAAGAAGAGGTGCAGAAATCCAAAGATATGGCGAGCTTGGCTATTGCTGCTATTACCCCAACTCTAGGAGCCCCTCTCCAAATCCCTCCACTCAATTCCCCGTTAACCATGAACCATCCAGAGAATATCCCTCATACCTCCGCACCTAGACCTTCCAACGAACCTCTCTCCAATAACCTCCCCATATCATATCCTCGTATCAAACCCATACTCCCCCTGTCCAGCACACTAACCAGAGCAACAACCCAAGTGCCTACCTTCCACAAAACCTCTCTCCAAATTACCAAAATACGCCACTAAATACCTATAGCTCCCAGAATAACTATCCCAACGTCACTAACCCGTACAACTATACCCCTACTTACCCAAATGCCATTCCACATGTCCATCCTCTGCCTGTCCAGAACGTGCCACTGGCCACTTTTTACTCTATGGTAGAACCATACACCGCCTTCCCAGAAATCCCTGAGCTGGATCACTACGAGGAGAAGGAAAAAGAGTTGAGAGCCACAGAAAAGAAACACGACCATGACATGGCACAAATAAAGGAGGAGATAGCCAGGATTAGAGAGTTTCGACGTTTGCCTTATTTAGAAAGGCTATGACTATGATGATCTCTGTATCCATCCCAAAATTGACCTGCCAGAAGGATTCAAGATTCCCAAGTTTGAGACCTTCAACAGTGTTGGAAATCCTGAAGCCCATTTAAGAATCTATTACGACCAAATGGTCGGCGCCCGGAAGAATGACACTCTGTTAATGAGGCTTTTCAGCCAAAGTTTGAGCGAAGAAGCTTTAGAATGATTCACCTCTCAGTAAAAGAAACTGTCTAGGTGGAGTGATTTATCCAGAGACTTCACTCAAAGGTTTGCATATAATATCGAAGTCATCTCGAACCGATATTATCTAGGGCGTAGCAGGCAAAAATCGAACGAGGACTTCAGAGACTACGCCTACTGATGGATAAAAGAGGCGACGAGTGTTTGGCCTCCCATGACTGAAGAGGAGATAAGCGCGGTATTTATGCACTCTCAAGAGTCAGAAATCTACGACAAAATGATATCAGCAGTTAAAGCAAAATTCACCAACCTAATTAATATTGGTGAAATTGTTGAACAGGGTCTTCGTAGAGGCAAGATTACCAAAGCCTCGACATCCTCAGGATCGGTAGGGTTTCCTAATAAAAAAAGGGAAGAGGTATCTTCTGTGACCTCCAGTCCTAGCACAAAACCGGAGAAGCCCTTCAGAGCAAACTACAAAAAGTCACTTGTTCCAACAACCTCTCCCCCAGCTCCACAAAATCCTCAACCTGTTTTCTATACTCAGCCCATTTACTAAGCTCCACAACCAAATATACAGCCCATTTACCAAGCTCCTCCCCAAAACTTCCAAGTGTATCTAAAGGCTCCCGAGAACCAGAATAATCACCAGGTTCCCCCTCCCGCTAATACAAATCTCCCTCATCCAAATTTGGAAAATAAAGCTCCTAGGACTTTCACCCAGCTAGCTGAAACCAGAACTTAGTTATATGAGAGATAGAAGGCTGCTGGATTTATTCAGCCCATACAACCTAAACTAGGCAATCCTGACTCTCATTTCTTTAGGGCTAATCGACATTGTGCTTATCATTCCGAAGGAGTTGGACATGATACCGAAGATTGCATTAACCTGAGGCATAAAATTCAGGCTGTCAAAGAGTGATCACACTACAAACAGCACCGGCCAATGTTAATAATGATCTGCTCCCGAATCACGGAGGAGTCACTGTTAACATGATAGAGGTCGATGAAGAATGGGTTGTGAGCAAGTCAATAGTGCCGATTAGCCCTAAAAGCAAGAAATGCCAGAAAAAGCTATAGCTACTTTGAGTATTGCTGAACTACCCTTTGAAGGGTTAATGCGCAACAAGGCCTTGCACGTTACTGTCAAATGTCAAGAGAAGATTATAAACGGAGTTTTGATTGATGATGGTTTGGGTCTGAATATTTGCCCGTTATCCACACTCACTCAGCTAGACTATGATGCAAAAAAGGTTCGCCAGAGCAAGATCAACGTGAGAGCCTTCGATAGGGGTCAAAGGGTCACTATCGGAGAGGTCAGTTTGCACATTCAGATGGGACCCGTTGAGTTCCAAGTGGAATTTCAAGTCATGGATATTACTACCGGCTACAACTTGCTTTTAGGGAGACCATGAATACACGGAGTTGGAGTCGTGCCATCAACTTTACATCAAATGGTAAAGTTTATTTGGGAGGAGCATGAGGTAGTAATTCACGGTGAAGGGAGTCATCTGAGATGCCCTAGTGGTTGTGTCCCTGTGATTGAAGAAGTCTTCAGAGGAAGCAATTTTTACACCATAAAGATCGTCTATGCCACCAGAGAGGATCTTGCTCCTCAAATTCCAATGCCACATATCTATAAAATGCTTGCGACTACGATGCCGAGAAGTGGATATGAACCCGGTTTTGGGTTGGGAAAGAATTCTGATGGTATGACTGAACCCTTGAGCATCCTCGGACAATTGAACGGGCATGGATTGGGGTACATGGCTTGATAGCACAAGGTGATAGTCAAAGAGAAGAAGAAATCAGGACCGCCTAAGCCACTCCTTCACTTGTATCAGTCATTCTCGGTGCGCATCGATCCTCCAAGTGATGGGTTAGATGATGGAATAAGGGAGATATTTGAGGAATGCGCTGTTGTAAAAAAAGAAACCTCCGAAGAAACCACGATTAAGGATGCCAGGCCTGGTGAAAAGTTGTGGAATTGGGTCGCAACTCAGACTCTCCATTCGGCTTGGTAGACAAAGACTTTGTTTTGCAAAAATTAGTGATGGTCTGGATGAGGCTCCGCGTCCCACCCTTTATGCTTTAATATTCCTCATACTATTTACTGTTTGCCAAAAGGCATGAACCTGCATTCGTATGGGTTGTAGCCATAGTTTGTAAATATTTTCAGAATTTTAATGAAAGCCTCCTTGTTTTGAAAACAGTTATTGTTTAAAGTTCTTTATACTTACTTGTTATTATCTAACCCATTTTGTTTTGGTTTCAGTAGTAATAAGTTAAAACCTGCCACTGTCATGTCATGTCAAGAGCTTAATGAACAAATCAAGCTAGACGATGATGATTTCGAAGGGTATGTTGAAAAAATCATGGTCTTGGAACAAGCAACCGAGAAGTCTAAGAACTTTGAAGACCAGGAAAGGCCCCACCTCAAAGAGTTTGAGGTGGTCAATCTGAGAGGCAGTGGTCAAGTTGAATAAATCAGCGTCGGTGTTGATTTGTCAAAAGCACAAAAGAAAGAACTTATCAGTCTGCTCACGCCATACATCGACATCTTTGACTGGTACTACAATAATAGGATGAGAATGAGCACAAACATCATCCCCCAAAATTTATTGGTCAATCCAGAAATCAATCCAGGGAATGGACAGTTAATCCTTCACTCCCACGAGACAAATAAAAGTTTGCGCCAAATTGGCAAGGACTGCATATCGTCCAAAAAGTGCTACCTGAAGGAGCTTTGATTCTATCGGAGATGGATGGCCAAGTGTGGCCCAAGCCGATCAACTCCGATGCTGTGAAGAGATACTATGCCTGAGGATAGTTTTCTTCCATTTTCTTTCCCTGTAATTGCATTTTCTAATTGTAGTCACTTTTATGCTTTGTAATAGCTCAAAATTCCCTATCCCCTTTGTACGAACTACGTATGACCTAAATTCTCAAGAATGAGATACGTAGGCGGCCTGTGTCAGCTTTGGTGAACCCCTTAGGAAAATCTATCTTCTCCCTTTCTATATACGAACTACGTTTCACCTGAATTTTCAAGAATGAGATACGTAGGCGGCCTTTGTCGGCTTCGATCAACCACTTAGAAAAATCTATCTTTCCCATTCCTATCTTGAACTACGTTTGACCTTAATTCTCAAAGAATGAGATACATAGGTGGCCTTTGTCGGCTTTGGTCACCCCTTTATTTATTTCCAACATTCTCTGACTATAAGTGTAGGAACTATGTTTGACCTGATTCCTTCGCAATGAGATACATAGGTGCCACAACAGCTCGGTCATATCACCCAAGAAATGGAAACTAGGGCAGAATTTTTGAGAAAGGAATCTTGAAAATTCAGAAGGTGAGTATCGTTCTCCAATAAGTCAGAATGCAGAATGTGCTGAAGAGCAACTGAAGTGAATCTCGAGAAAGAATTTCATAACCCCTACAGAGTGTCAAGTCTCTTGCCAATGGAGTGAGATTCATCAAAAAATCTTTAACTGGGGAAAAAACTTTAAGGAAGACCTCAAAATTTCCACCAAGCTTCATTCGAGAGTTCAGAATTAAACTTCGAAAAGTTCCCCAGCACCAAGATATTAGAGTCTACTTCAAAATCCCCAATCTGAGGTAGATAGATCCCCAGCTGTGACAGATTTCTCGAAAAATATTTCTGAACTCCCCAACTAGGATGACAAAGGATCTCCAGAGTCTGCCAACAGCATGTCAAAAATGTCAAGGCCTCAAGTAAAGGACATTCGTTGAGCTAGCACATGACATGACAGGCAGAGACCTTTCCAAACTATTCTTTTTTTTAAAATCTTTGTTTTCCAAAGAACTTGCTTGAAAAATCTTTACAAAAGATTAATTTTACTCCTTTATAATTTGGTTTTGTCTTATGTCTACCATGACCCGGGGAGTCGAGGATGAAGAGTGCTCAAGAATGGGAAGCATCCATAAAGGTAAAACAAGGAGCAGAAGATCGAAGGAGGTCAACATAGATCAGTTTCGCCAAAAAAGTAACAATTTTTTTGTGGATGCAGGTCATCCTAAAAAGTATGTTAGAAATCAGCGAAAAGTCCCGCGCTATCTGATGCATTCAAAATAACACAATGTGACCAGATTCTCCAGAATTGGTGAGAAAAGTCAAAGTGATAGGAAAAGGCCAAAAGAGGCAGAAGCTCTTAGAAGGGACAAATTATCTTAGTTCACAGAAACTACCAGATAAAGAGAGATTGACAGTATCCTCGAGTCCCCACGTAGATCAGGACATTTTGGGTCAACTTCAAAATTAGAACACCAAAGGAGAGTTCTCTGCCGATTCCCAGTAAGTTAGAAATCACCACGAAAAGACGATGTTCGAAAATGGTACTTGTGGCTGTCCCTAGAAATGAGCACGACCATTTCATTCACATTTGAAATAAAAGTTGTTTGATTAGATTCATAGACATTGTCTTTAAAGTTTTTTCAATTTTGATTGTGGTCACTAGTAAGAGCGCCGCTGTGTCTACTAATTGTTTGCCTTGAGCACAGGTACACACAAAGGAGTCAGCAGGACAATATAACAACCAAAGGTGATGTTTTCTGTAGCTTCTATGCATACCATTGCATGATCATCCACATCATTATCATATTTTCATGTCGGAAGGACCATGTCAAGAGGACCATGTCATAAGGACCATGTCATATTTGCATGTCAAGAGGACCATGTCACAAGGACCATGTCGAGAGGACCGTGTCCAGAGGACCATGTCATATTTGCATGTCAAGAGGACTATGTCAAGAGGACCATGTCACAAAGACCATGTCGTAAGGACCATCATCATTAAATACCGCATACACATATTCGCTGCGAAGATTGTTTCTCTCTACCGGCCAATTTCAAAGAGGATGACATTCAAAAGCATCTTTAAGTCACACTTGCTACGCAGGATCGACCTAAAAGCATTTATATCCAATATCACGTGAGATGGTGGAGTCTGGCGTTGAGGATATATTTGCTTCATCATTATTATGTCAAGTCTGGCATTCAGCATATATATATCCAATATCGCGTGAGATGATGGAGTCTGGTGTTGAGGATGTATTTTTTTCATCATTATTATGACAAGTCTGGCATTCAACATATTTATATCTAATATCGTGTGAGATGGCGGAGTCTGACGTTGAGGATGTATTTGTATTATTATTATGCCAAGTCTGGCATCCAACATATTTATATCCAAAATCGTGTAAGACGGCAGAGTCTGACATTGAGGATATGTTTGCTTCCTTATTATGCCCAAATAATGGAGTCTGGCATTGAGCATATTTATATCCAATATTGCGCAAGACAGTGGAGTCTAACATCGAGGATATTTATGTACCCTTATTTATTTGAGACAAAAAAGTCTCACGCTGAAGGATGTTTATACATTCAAAAGCATCAATCGCCAGAAGATGCAGCTATATTTGATTGTGTGGCAAAGGCCTTGTCACCCCGATGATCAAAAAACACTTGTCGCCGAGGTCTAAAGCATATAGTCTGAGGGATGTCTATAAGACGCCATCCAAATCAGATGATGAATCAGATTTCCCAAAGTTGGAAGGCCAAAGGTCGTCTGTAAGCCACAACGATGTCTGAAACCAGATAGTGTGCAATATTGCCCAAACTTGATAGATTAAGAGTTATATGTAAGACGCAGCAATATCTAAAACTGGATAGTGTGCAAGATCACCCGAAGAATTGACAGTTCAAGGGTAATGCGCAAGTTGCAATAATATCTGAAATTGGATAAAGTGCAAAACTACCAAAAATTGATAGTCCGAGAGTTATCTATAAGCCATGACATATCCACATTGATATTGTGCAGGACTACCTAAAGGCTAGAAATTCAAGGGAAATTTGTAAGTAGCGTTACATCCAAGATCGGATAAAAGTGCAGGATTACCCAAAAACTGCCAATTCGAAGGACATCTGTAAGCCATCTCTATCCAAAGTCAGATGATGTGCAAGATTTCTCGAAGTTAACAAATTAAAGGCATCTGTAAGACGCCTCTATCTAAAGTCGGATGATGTGCTAGATTACCCAAAGCTTGACAATTCAGGGAATATCTGTTAGTCGCGTCAATACAAAAGATGTGCAAGACTTACCCGAAGTTATAGATTGTCACCAATAGCTGAGAGGGCTATCATATCAGAAGACTACTACAAGCGGTCATAAAGACCATCATATTCAGACGACCAAGAAAGTCATCGCATTTGAAAAATCATCATGCTTCATTGCCATGAAGGCAATCATGTCTGACAACCGCAAGGGCTGTTATGTCTATTATTACAAAGTTGTTATAAATGTCTACAAGGGCCACACTTCGATATTGAATCAGCCCCCCATAAGAGGTCTCTATATTTTCTTTCCCACTCAAGGGCTTATACTTCCAATTGTGTTTGGGTCGACCCTCCATAAGTGGTATATATATTTGCTCGCCCACTTGAGGGCATATACTTGAAATTGAATTGGGTCATCCACCCCATAAGTGGCATATTCATGTGGAGACGTCCACCTCTTTTTGTATATTTGTATATTTTCCAATATGATGTTTACTTTTCTAGTTTGGGTCATTCACCATAAAAAGTGACTATTAAGCTAATTGAATGCCTATTTCACTGTGCTTATGCGTTCATCCTAAACTATGATCATTAGGCTAACTCTATCGCTATGAGATGCCTATTTTGCAAATATCAAGCAATCCACCTCGTTACAGTCAGATTATCAACACTTGTAAGTCACAACAACGAAAATGCGCAAAGTGTTCAAGTCGCAACAACGAGAATGCGTAAAGTGTTTAAGTCGCAGCAACGAGAATGCACAAATCTAACACTTTTAAGTCGCTGCAACAAGAATGCACAAAGTGTTCAAGTCGCAACAATGAGAATGCGCACCAGGTACAACACTGCCAAGTCGCTACAAACAGTTACGAAAATTGTTACATCAAACGGCTACAAAGGTTGTCATATTCAAAAATCTCCACAAAGCAATCTTATCTGATAGCCACGAAGGCTATCATGTTATTTTTCATGGAAGTTTCTATTTTCTAAGACAGAGACAGGGTAGGACAACATCTTCTTCAAGAAATAACAGATGCGAAAAAATGAGGTACAAAGCTATCCCTCCTTGTTGAGCTACTTTACTACTAACAACTTTGCTTTGAAACATTTTCGAGAACATCCAAGAGGATGAAAATCTCAAATCAGAACAACAAGTATGAGATATGTCAAAAGACGTCACCACACGGGATTCGAACATAACTCAAGGATGAGGTATGTCAAGGAAACTATCTCTCCAAATAAAATTACTTTACCACTAACAATTTTATTTTAAGATGTTGTCGAGAGCATCCGAGAAGGATGAAATTCTCAAAAACAAAACCACAGGTGCGGACTACACCAAAAAAGAACACATCACAATATGAAACTTTTTCTTAGCAGAAAACTGGGACATAGTCCGAAGAGGAATATCAAACTCTTTGGGTGCGAGTTGAGAATCGACTTCCACTTTAATAAAACCACACCCCTGTCAAAAGGCATGTGGGTATTTCCTATTGTTGGGGTCCTAGTTTCGCCTCCAGAGTATTTTCTGAATTCAGGCTAGAAGCAATATTCTCTTTATTCAAATTTGGGTGACAATACACCTCGAGCTTTGGGAATTATGTGCAGGTAAAATCTTATTTATGGGTTTGAAGCGCGCCACATTCTTAGTTGAGAGGTTACAAGCCTCTTTTCCATAACTCAATTCATTTGTCACTCATCCCGAGCTAAAGGTTGTCTTAGCATAAAGATTACCTTTTCCACCGATTGAGTCATACTACAAGTAGCCTGATTCCTAAGTCCTAAGATATGTAGGCAGGCTCTATGTTGAACACTCGGCTGCATTCCAAACTTCCTCCAATCCTCTTACTCCCCAGCTTTCCGGTCTCTCCGTACTCTGAAACAAAGAAAGTTTGGAATTCCTTAAAATTCGTGCGTAAAATCAAGCCTCTTGAACTACAAGTGGCCTGAATTCTCATGTAATTTGATATATGTAGGAAACTCGATACCAGAGTTCGGCCATAATTCCTTGAAAATCGTGCAAAAACCAATTACTTCCAAAAGATGAATTAGTGGTCAGATAAAATTGGGATCGTCAATTTTCTTTGCCCAGGGTTCATTACACCCACCCTATCCAAAGGGAGGGGCAGTTGTTGACACCAAATTTTTACCCTCCACTATTTGATTAATTATCGAGCTTTTAGATTTTAAACTATTTTAAATAATTAATTTTGTAATTAAAAGAATTTTTCAGAACTAATTTCGGAGAATATTCTATAATCTTCATGAATAAACATATGTCTACGTATATTCATAATATATATAGATGTATATTGTTTCGAGAATTTTAGTAGATATTCAAGAATTTTTCCAAAATTATTTAAAAATAGTTAAAACTGTCTATTTTGATCAAAATAATTCAAACAGGAATTGAATTGTGAAATTGGTGTTTTAAAAAAAACACATGATCGAATATGATAACAAATTAATTATTTTAGTTGTTTTAAAATAAATAAAGCTCGGTATTAATCGTATTTAGTTTGTCCCTATTCTAATTACGGCCTAATTTCTTTGAATTAGTTCAATTAGGTCTATTTTGGCCATAATTTTAATGGTTTGGCTAAAATTTAAATTGTTTGGTTATTGATTCGACCAAACTTGGCCACATTTGCAAAGCAAAGTGTCCAAAGCCTTAATCCAACTTAAATTCCCCAACTTCATTTATCATCCAGCCCACAACAATTTCTAGCCCAATCTAACCCATGACCCGGTCCAGCCCACAGACCAAACGACCCCTTTATTTCCTCTCTCTCTCTCTCTTCGTTGTTCATTCACAGACAACAACAAACAGTACTTCCTCCATCAAAACCCAGATGAAGCTTCACCCAAATCTGCTCCAAACGGCACTCAAAACCCAGAAAATCATCCCAACTCTGTTAATTCCCTCTCATTTTTTGTTTGTTAGTACGAATTGTTGTGTTGTCCAGGTTCTAGAAGAAACCAGAAGAGGACAGGTGGTCTCTCAACGTCCCTCACCCTGAATTTGTGGCAGATTCTCCTCCAAATCAGCGGCTAACAATCAATTTCGTACTGGACAAGTACATACGTGTCTCAATCAGGAGATTTTGGTTTTTGAAATTTAATTTCCCTCAACTCTTATCCAAAATTGCCAACGTTTTCCCCCCATTTCCACCCGTTGAAAATCCCAGAAATCCTCCTTTATAAACCCCCCTTTGCTCATTGTGAAGGGGTGATTTTTTGGGTAGCAAAAATCCTGGAGAGTCTTTTTCTCTGATTTTTGGGGAAACATAAGAATTCAAGCTGAAAGATAGCAAGAAATACTATTGTTTTCTTTGAAATTTTTTGGGTATTCTTGTTGCATCTCGAAAAGGTAATCTTGAATCTGTTGGAAGGTCGATAGAAAAGTTTGACTCGTTAGTCCCAGCTTTGCTTCCCAAAAATAGGTAAACATCTTTTTCACTTTCATTTTTCTACTCTTGATTCTGTTGTGGTTGGCTGGTTTGTCATGGTTTGTATTGAATATCATCTCTTGATTGCTGGTTGAGTATTGTTTCTAGGCTATCTGATTAAAAGGGAAAATGAGTTGAGCATCGGGGAATAGTCGAGCTCGAGAGAAGCTTTGAACTCACTGGTTTGGCTTCTCCTAAGAGATCCTAAAGACCTAAAGCCCCTCATCTTTCTCTATGTTTGCTTGGCTGAGTAGATAATAGGTTCGTCGTACGTATAGAGTCCCTATTGAATCGGTTAAGCATGGTTTTTATAAAGGCTGAGTGTTAATTTTGGGTCTAATTCATGCTCTTCCTGCCTTCCTACTAGCTTATTGTTTTCTTTCTCATCTTGTACAAATGTGTCTGTCTTTTCTTTGTGAGAATCAGTGGTTAAACAACCATCTAAATAATAAATGACAATGTTTCGAGCCATATTTTTAGAGGATAGGAAAATCAGGTAAGGTTCCATGGATCAACTATGTCATAACCTGCTAAGATATGGCTAAGCTTTACCTATTCTGTTCATAAGGCATGATTAATCATATTTAGTCATTCTTGAACAGATCTTTGAAAAATTATTAAAGTTAGGATCTGTCTATGGTTTCATATGTAGAACCTGGTAAGTGATTTTCCACCCCTCGAGCTCGAAACTTAAGGCCTACTAGTCAAAGTAAACTGTTTTGGACTATTTTTCTAGCATTTCTTTTAAATGTGTATGTCATGAAGCATTCTCTGGATAATTTCATATCTTCTAAGATGAATATGGTTGAAATATTGAACATGGCCGAATGTACAAACCACTACGTGTGAATTCAGATTAAAGCCTTGTTTAAAGAAGATGGGAAATTTGTTACACTTTGATGTCTGTCTCTTCTACACTTGTGATTTCATTCAGGAAAACTAAAGTAATGATAATCTTGTATTTTAGGGCATTACTTTCGCCTTTCCGTAACCTTCTTCTTGCTTATCTTAAATGATTCTCTAAATTAGAGTGGTTTGTCGTATCCTCGTTGAAACTTGTTTGTTGAATATCCTGTTAGGACCCATTTTTTATGAGCTTGAATACCTGTTTTCTCTTTGCTAATCCATACTCTAGGAGGATATCTTTGTGATGTGATGATTAAACCAAAGTTGTGCTTTCCTTTGAGCAAATTTGATAATATCTGGCATTGGTTTTAATGTAGTGGCTTTAATCCCTGCTAATTTTTATCTTCTTATTTTTTGCATGAACACTCGGTGAATCTTACAAGATTCTATCCCTCCCTTGCATTTTCATCGGGGCTAAGCCCCAACCTCTCTGAGTCAAGTCCAAATTGGACTGGAATACAGTGATATATAGCAAAAAGAAGCTGGTATACGGTTTAAAGAAAGAGTCCAAGGAGTGATATACAATAAATATGCAGAACTGGAAGCTGATATACATGAAAAGGGCTGATATACAAGCTGATATACAGGCTGAAAAATGGATTAAGTCCACCAAAGTTGAGGTCCAAATGTGGACAGACTTCAACTGGGCCTAAAAGCCCAACTCTTCCCTTCTCTCTTTACTTATGATCAATTAGTATTGATTATTTGTATTAACACTAACTCTTAACTTAGTTAATCTAAATAGATCCCCTAAAGTGTTGTTATTTGTAATTTTATCTTTGTTTTATTTTCTTGTAATTTGATTTGTCCAAAATCTCATAATTTAATTAGCTTGGTTTAAAAAATGAAAGAAATTTGGACGTTGTGTTAACTTTGCTAAAAAAAATGGATCTTTCAAAAATAAAAAATTCTTTCTTACCCCGTTCATGTGCTTATTGGGTTCAAAAGAATCTTTTAACTTACAAAATATGCTAACATCAGATTTTCATGAATTGATTTAGAATATCTCTTTAATTTCTTCTACTTGTTTGATTGAGTTCCTATAAGAAAATTGTTTTAACTAAAAAGTGGAATTTTTCTCAAACTTCATTTGATAAAGTTTTCTCTTCCTTTAAATTACTTATTTTTATCACAACTCAATCTATTCATAACAAGAAGTTTGTCCAAAACTACCTTTTATTTTCTTCAATAAATTTTCCTTTAGTCAAATGTACAACTTCTTTCCTTTGAATAATAATTGTCTAAATGAATTGGCAAGGCTTCAAATCTTTTCAAACGAATTTTCTTTTAGACAAAATATATTATTTTCACCTTGAATTAATTGATAGTATTTTACTTAGATCATTTTCCTCTTAAATCTCGAATATCTTTTAATTCTTTCAAAATTAGTTATTCAAAATTGTTTTTTGGTCAACCGTTCTCCAAACAGACGTTCTTAAGTGCCTTAAAACCCTTCTTAAGACGTGACTTGAACCCGTACCCATTTTTTCTTATTTTGAAGATTTATTTCTGTTTTTAAGTCTTTGAAATTATTTTAAAGTTTTCTTAATTTCTTTACAAAAATTAAGTGGCGACTCTGTTTTGTTTTAGAATTGTTTTAAAATATTCTTTTAGTTTTGAAATAATTTCTAAGTGTCAAAACCATTTTATTTCCTCATTTTGTGAAAAATAAACATAATTTCTGAAAAGGGATAAAATAGATACCATTCCAGCAATAGACTTCTCGTAGGTCACGGTACATCTTGGTGGCACCGGGGTGAATGAAATACCTGGAACTATGAGCCTCTGCCAAAATCCGTTGTCTCAACCATCGATTTCAGGAACACACAATCGACCCTGATATCGAAGTACACCGTCACCCCCTTGGGATAAAACCTCCACCCTTTGGTGGTGGACCGCACCCTTCAACTGGTGCAAAATAGGGTTACTTTCTTGCTTTTCTTTCACTTTTGCTATCAAGGATGATTCAGACGCATTCTGAACAATAACCTCACCTTCTGTCGATTCCATAAGGTGAACTCCTAGTCGAGCCAGTCGATGAACATCCTTGGCCAATTCCTTCTTTCCATCTTCAACTGAAGTCACACTACCCATGGACAATCTACTAAGTGCATCTGCCATAACATTGGCCTTACCCAGATGGTAAAGCACACTCATATCATAGTTCTTAAGAATCTCAAGCCATCTCTTTTGATGAAGATTCAATTCCTTCTGAGTGAACACATACTGAAGACTCTCATGATCGGTGAATACATCCACATGGACACCATACAAGTAGTGCCTCCAAATTTTTAAAGCAAAAATCACGGCCTCTAACTTAAGATCATGAGTAGGGTAGTTCTTCTCACATAAATCAGACCTCTGAAATTTTACCTTCTTCTGAGTCAATCGAGTCAAAGGGGAAGCAATAGAAGAAAATCCATCCACAGATCTTCAGTAGTAACCAGCCAAACCCATAAAACTCCTAATATCAGACGGGGAAGTGGGTGTAGGCCAATTCTTTACTGCCTCAATCTTTTGAGAATCAACTCGGATACCATCTCTAGTCATAATATGATCAAGAAAAGCAACAGGCTGCATCCAAAACTCACACTTGCTAAACTTAACAAATAATTGTCGATCCTTGAGAGTTTGCAACACAACTCTCAAATGGTCCGCATGCTCCTCCTCACTCTGAGAATAGATAAGAATATCATCAATGAAAACAATCACAAACATATCTAGATATTGTTTGAACACATGATTCATCAAATGCATAAAAGCTGCAGGAGCATTCGTTAGACCGAAAGACATAACCAAAAATTCATAATGACCATACTGAGTTCTGAAGGTTGTCTTTGAAATGTCTCACTCTCAAACACGAAGCTGATGATAATCGAATCTAAGGTCGATCTTGGAGAAGAAACTAGCAGCCTGAAGATGATCGAACAAGTCATCAATCCTAGGAATGGGATACTTATTCTTGATTGTGACCTTGTTTAACTGACGGTAGTTGATACACATTCTGAGGGAACCATCTTTCTTTCGCACGAACAAGATCGGAGCACCCCATAGGGAGATGCTGGGTCAAATGAAACCCTTATCAAGGAGGTATTTCAACTGATCCTTCAATTCCTTAAGTTCCACAAGAGCCATTCTATAGGGAGGAATATAGATAGGATTCGTATCTGGAAGAAGATCTATCCTAAAGTCGATCTCCCGCTCTGGAAGGACTCTGGGCAAATATTTGGGGAACACTTCTGGGAACTCATTCACAATAGGAACAGACTGAAGGGATAGGGTTTCAGACTCCATGTCCATAACCTGAACTATATGATAAACATAACCCTTAGAAATCATCTTCCTATTCTTAAGATAAGATATGAAACGACCCTTCGAGGATGGGGGACTACCTTGCCACTCTAAGACAAGTTCCTTTGGAAACTTAAAACTAACAACTCGAGTACAACAATCAACCGAGGCATAACAAGCATACAACCAATCCATACCAATAATAACATCAAAATCGATCATCTCCAACTCTACTAGATTCGCTAAAGTGACTCTATGAAGAATTGAGATAGGGCAATTCTGGTAGATTCTTTTGGCTAGGACTGACTCACCAACAGGGGTAGAAACACAAAAGGGTTCTAAAAGTTGATCCGGACAAATCTCAAACTTACAAGCAACATAAGGGGTCACAAAAGATAATGAGGCACCGGGGTACAACAAATCATACACATCAAGAGAGAAGACTTTCAATATACCAGTAACAATGTCCAGTGAACTCTACTGGGCCTGGCGAGAGGACATGGCATAAAGGCAGTTCTGGCGCTGACCACCAGAACTAGAAGCAGTGGCCTATTAGGTCGGTCAACCTTCTGGGGCTGCTGGAGCAGAGTAAGTCCTACTACCTCCCTGTCCCTTCTTAGCCGAAGGGCAATCCCTAATCATGTGTCCAGCCAATCCACACCCAAAGCATGCACATGTGACAAAATGACACTCTCTCAGGTGAGTCTTTCTACACTTGTTGCAAATAGGGTGGGAAGATCCCTTTGCAACATTCCCCTAAGACTTGCAATAGGAACTAGATCCTCTACCAGTCTGATCATGATGAGGCCTGGGGGCCTGGGTAGGAGCACTAGCTGAAGAATGAATGGGTCCTGATGATTTCTTCTAGAACTAAGAGCGATGCCTGCCTTCGGACTTATAATGGCCAAAACCTGAACCCTCGGGTCTAACCCTCTTGTTCTCCCTTTCCATATCTCTCAACTTGTCTCTCTCGATATGATGAGCATAAGTTATGAGTCGGAAAATATTCATATCACTCAATAGCATAGCAGACCTACACTTTTTCTTCATCAAATCTGATACTCCATAGATGTACTTACTCATATGATCCTGCGGATCCGCTACCATAGACGGAGCATACCTAGACAACTGGGTGAACCTCAAACTGTACTCCTGGACTGACATCAATCCCTGCCTCAAGTTCAGAAACTCCTCGGACATAGCTTGCCTCAACTCTCGGGGAAAGAACCGATCAAGAAAAGCACTCTCAAAACATTCCTATGTCATAGGGACCACGTCCCTAGCTCTAGCCTTCTTCCACTGAGTAAACCAGATATAAGCTACGTCCTTTAGCTGGTAGAAAGCTAGCTCGTCACCATCAACTCCGACAACCTGCATCACCTCAAGGATATTCTTCACCACATCCATAAAGTTAAGCGGATCCTCACCAACTTTCGAACCCCAGAATACTGGCGGGTTTATACGGATAAAATCTTGAACTCGGGCCGCTGCTCCACCTTGAGGGTGAATGGAGATAGGAGCCTGCTGATTGTCCTAAGCGGCCATAGTCTGGCATTTCATATGAATGACATTTTTGAACTCCACATTGGTGACCTCGAGGTCAGGAATCAGAGGATCAACATTTTGGGTGGCTCGATGAGGCATGACACGGTGAGGAGGCATAATCTGAAATGCATAAAGAATGGATTAGAGGATTAATAGAGTTAAACTCTATCGCACGATATAGATCAAGAAAGAAGTGAAGTTTTACTAAAACACCTCATAGTTTCCCTCTCATAAATGTGGCGTGCTTCACACACATGAAAAAGACTCTACTCGATGCAGCTTTCAAACACCCTAGGACTCTTGAACCTTAAAATTTGATACCAAGTTTGTCATTCCCCGAGGCTACCCCCCAGACATAACATGGGACCCAGGACCACAAGTGTACCAAGTTAGCCCTTGGTCATAACATACTCAGTCGTTCATATGAAAATATAGCGGAAGCATAAATAAAAAGTTAGGCAACCCATTCCATATATGATAAGTCAAGACGAAACATAGTTTGAAAGAGAGACTCGAATACTGTCTATGTCTAAAAAGCCTCTACACATGACATAAGGAGTTGCTAGGACAAGACCCTAGCTAACTCAAAGTACGAAACTAAACTACCATAAACTAACTAGGATCATAACTAGCCCTCAAACTATGAGGACTCACCAACACTGACTAAAAATTGACTACGATCTCTAGCCACGTGCTTGAGGAAGGGAACCTGAATCTGCATCATCAAGAGGATGCAGCGCAAAATATGCATCAGTACTATAGGATGTATCGAGTATGTGAAATATGCATGATCATGATAAAAACATACTTAAAACATGCTTAAAATGAGCTCGTTCGTACAAAGAGATAACATAAGTTAATATCAAGATATAAGACACAAAACATGAAGTAAAGTCAAGTTTCAAGTAAAGTATCATATAACTTCATAGCTTTAAAATAATCATGTGGGAGTTTCTCTTAACCGACATAAACCAAGCTGAGATACATGGAGTCCACTGTCATGCACCCACACCGAAAAAGGTTGTCCTAACCGGCCAAGGTTAGAACCATGTCATAAGGATCCTTTCATAAGCCACAAAGGGCAACCTACGATGGCAATGTAGTTTTGGACTTGGGTTATCTAGAACTCTCATTGCTCGGTGCTAAATACTACTCCCAAAACATATATAGCATAAGGCTCACATACATGTGACATATCTAGATGTCAAAACTTATTCATAAACATGTTCATAACCTGGATCTTCATACTACTCATGAACCTTAGTTTAGAAAATGATTCATGAGCATTGATGGTACATCGGGTGTCTTGTCTTGCATAATAATTCATAACTTGAAAACATTCTTGGCTCTAGTTCAATTTCATAATAACATATATTTTCATAGAACATAGGAACTAGGCATGCACTTGCTTGAAATTCATGAAAATATGCTATCAAATACCCAATTTACTTAAATCAATTCATACATGTAGAATTTGTTATAATTAGCCTTCAATTCATGAAATAGGAGTTCACATGTAAAATTCCATGCAAAATCGTGCAATTTAATAGTGATTTCATAGTAAATCATGAGAAGACAATTGATAACAAAGCCCATAAGAATTGGGTAAGAACCCTAATTTGAAAGTTTATGAAATCAAAATAGAAATTAGGGGTTTTGGGCACAAGGGTGAAAGGAACCCATTGTTGAATACTCACATACCTTGATTGAGGCTAACCCAACTGAAATTGAAAAGAAAAGGAGGCTTGAACTTGTAGCTTGAGACTTGGAGCTTGAAGGAGTTCTTTTCCCAATTTGGTGGATGAATGAGGGATAATGAGAGTCTTAGGCTAACTGGGGTAGAAACCCTACTAAAAGTGGCCAAAATGACCTCACTTAGGAGTTAAAAGAGTGGGTAATTATAAGAAAATACCCCTAGGTTTTTACTAGGAAAAACTGTTAAAAAAGGCTGGCTTCAGGAATTGCGGATGGATTCCACGGGTCGTAGACTGAACCACGACTCATGGTTTCCACTCGTGGTTCCTGGCCAAAAGATCAAGCTGCAGAAGGGGTTCCACGAGTCAACATGATGGACCATAGAACAAACTACGGTCCGTAGACCCAATTCGTCATTTCTGAATAAATGGGCAGACCTCAGATCAAGTTCTACGAGTCAACAGGATGGTCCATAATTGAAATTACGGTCCGTAGACCTAACTCGTAGTTTCTGAGAAATCAATCAGCCCACAGGTTAGGTTTCACGAGTGGACAGGACGACCCATAGATTGAACTACGGTCCATAGAACCCACTCGTGGTTCTCAGACCAGAGGCTAATCCTGTAGAAGGTAATTCACGACTCAGTTCCATGGCTCATGGTTCTAATCACGAATCGTGATTTAGACTTGTAATTTCTGGGAACTTAAAATTTTTCAGAGATTTTAACTTAAACAGCTGAATCCAATTTCGGGGTGTTACAAAAGAGCATGCTTTGCAAGTGTTGCCAATGTTATCGTGTTCAAATACTTAATGTAAAGGCCACGATTTGAAAGCATTTTCATAGACACTTTTAACAACACTTTTCAAGCATTGTCTAGACTTGGTGTGGCCTTAGACCAAATTTGTTGTAGTGCTAGTTTCTATATTCACTTTCCTTTTTCACTTTTTCTCTCTTTTGGTTTCTTTATTTGGGTCGAATCTTAGTTAGGATTTGGCCTGTTTGCTTTGCTTTATTTTTCTATGATTTAGATATTATTTTATTTATAAAAACTGGCCCACCCAATCATTTAATTTTAAAAAAAGAATCTCATTCTGAAAATATTTAATAAAATACCTAAAAAAATTATATAATGTAATAATTTTTTAAAATAACAATGGAATAAGAACTATTGACTCCCCTAATCTTGAGATCGCTACTCATCCAATTGAGTTTCATATCTCTAATTAACTATGTCAAATAAAATTTGACCTACCAATTTATGAATGTAATTCAACTTTCCAACGTGAATAAATATACAATTGTAAAATAAATTTATTTATTTAGGTATTAAAGAACTTGCATGAAGCTGATAAAAGTGAATAGCCCAACAGAAAATATGTTAGAAATTTAGGTTAACCTTATTTTCATGCTGGATTATGACGTATAAATTATAAAATGGAGAAGGGCCAAATATACTCTTGTGCTGTTAAAAACAGTTTAAATATATTCCTCATTATACTTTTAGTTCAAATATATCTGTTTCGTTATACTTTGGATCTAGATATACCCTTGTATTATTAAAAATAGTTTAAATATATTCCTCGTTATATTTTCAGTTAAAATATACCCTTTTGGATATACTTTGAGCCTAAATATACCCCTCCCATTATACTTTAATGTTGATTTACCCTTATTTTTGACACCCACTCATTTAAACCATATAAATTCCCTAAATCTTTTCTTTTCTTCTTTTCTTTTTTTTAATGATCCGTTTCTCATGAATCAAAACTCTTTAAAGTTTTTGCTCCACCTATTTATGAATACTTTTTCATTGACACTAATGATACATTTTTAAGATATAAGAAATTTTTTCTTGTATTTATGTATGGTAATCTTCCTCAGCTTATTATTTCAAATATGAATTTTAAGATTTGATATTAGTCCAAAAGATGATGGCAGAAAGAAAATGAATTTTCATATTTATTGAAACTCCAAAAATTCTCTATAAAGAAGATTATCCGTTGTGAGGCCAAGAAAAGGTTTAAATGATAGGGGTATAAAGTGAGAATATATGTATTATTTTTGTATGAATTGAGGGAGTGTGTCAAAGATGAATTAAATGGGTGAGTTTGTAAACTGAATCACGCAAATATTTATATTGGTGATGAGTTATTATAATGACTCTTCCGGTTATTTTTGCGTTTACGCCTTCTTTGTATTGTAGAGCCTTCCTGTAGCCGCCCCAAGTCATTTATGGCTTGCTAGGACCGGTGGTTTGGTGTCGTAGTCGTTCGTTAGTATTTATGGTTGTTTTCCTGTTTTAGAGCCGAGTCTTGAGAGTTGAGTTATCAAAATCGTGCAATAGTGATTTGTGATCGTATGACGTCAACTAGCCTTGTGGAAAAGACAATCCTGATTTATGGTGTCATAGCATTCCCGAGAATGGAGTGTTCTCATTTGGAAATTTTATTAACATCGCGCGTATTTGAAAATATTTGATTTAAATCAGAATTTGGTAAAAAGTTTTATTTTTCTAAAAATGTTTTAAATATTTATGAAAAAAACATAATACTTTTGTTATGATATATTTGTGTATGTATTTATTTTATAAGAGTTTCATAAATTATTAATATTTTAATGGAGATAGTAAACATAGTTATGTTAAAAATTCTTATTATAGTATAGTAGGTTTTATTTGAAATAATTTTCTATTAATTATAGTATATTCAAAATATTATATTTATTTTACCACGAATCTATGCAATATCTAAGTACATGCATACTGAATAAAAATCAAAGAAGGTGGCACCTCCACTCTCATCCACGTGGATGAGTACTACAGCAAAATGCAAATTCATTATGATTACTACTTAGTCTTATTTTTATTAATAATATATTATGAACCATTTAATACTTTATTAGCTAAATAATTAATGCCTCCATCTTTTCACAATTGTTCACCGTGTTGTCTCATTATAAATGTGTATATCATTACATTAAACTTCAGCACTTTCTTTTCACAAGTTCATGAAGAAAATAAGGAAGTTCATTCTTCAGAAAAAGGAATAAACTGTTCTTCACCCAGAAAAACAGCGTCTGACACTGGTTGTGCTATTATTTCTTCCATAAGGCCCCAGAGTCATCACATTCCAGTTAAGATTGTTATTAACAAAATCGCGTTACTTGATTGCGGCGCAGATCGTAACTGTATCATGAAAGGTATTGTACCCACCAAGTACTTACTAAAGAGTACCTCTAAATTGTATTCTGCCACGGGAGAAAGACTTCGCATTAATTATAAGCTCTCTAAGGCTCATATCTGTAATAATGGAATTTGCTTGACAAATGACTTTATTATTACAGAAGACATTACTGAAGAAGTCATTCTTGGAATTCCTTTTATCACTCAGATAAAACCTTTTACTACCAACTTAGAGTGTATAGAAACTAGTATTTTAGGGAAAACCTTGTATTTTCCTTTTGTTAAAAACCTTTTAGTTGAAGAAAGTGAGTTTATTAGACAGAAAACTGTCTTCAGAATAAACCAGCTTTCTAACCATATCACCTTTTTAAAGGATGATATAAAAATTTAGAAAATCGAACAGATTTTAAAAACCCCGGGGATAGTTACCAAAATCGCTAATCTCCAAACCCTTTTTGAGAAAGAAATATGCTCTGATTTTTCTAATGCTTTTTGGGAAAGAAAAAGGCATATCGTTAAGCTCCCTTACATAGAAGGTTTCAATGAACAAAATATCTCCACTAAAGCGAGACCTATCCAAATGAACCAAGAAATTATGGAAGTTTGCAAGAAAGAAATTTCTAGACTTCTAGACGAAGGGATCATCTCTCCTTCTAAATCCCTCTGGAGCTGTTCGGCATTTTATGTCAATAAAGCGGCCGAAAGGGAAAGAGGGGCTCCCAGGCTTGTAATTAATTATAAGCCTTTGAATGCCGCCTTAAAATGGATTAGGTACCCTATACCTAATAAAAGAGATCTTTTGAAAAGAACTGTCAAAGCTAATATCTATAGCAAATTCGATATGAAATCTGGGTTCTGGCAAGTTCAAATTGCTGAAGAAGACCGGTATAAAACAGCCTTCAACGTACCCTTCGGACAATATGAATGGAAGGTAATGCCGTTTGGCCTTAAGAATGCCCCTTCCGAGTTCTAAAATACCATGAACTCCATCTTCAATGATTATAGTCATATGTCTATAGTTTATATAGATGATGTCCTTATCTTCTCTGAAGATATAGATGCCCATTTTAAGCACCTTAATACCTTCTTTAAGATCATAAAGATAAAGGGCTTGGTAGTCAATGCTAGGAAGATCAAACTCTTTCAAACAACTATTAGATTCCTAGGGCATGACCCCTATCAAGGCAGCTACAAACCCATCTGCAGAGCCATAGAGTTCTCCTCCAAATTTCCTGATGAAATTATTGACAAAACTCAGTTGCAAAGATTTCTAGGGAGTCTCAACTATGTAGCTGACTTTATCCCTAATGCTAGACAGGTCTATGAACCTTTGTATAAGAGACTTAAAAAGAATCCTATTCCCAGGGGAATAGCACAAACCCAGGCTATAATCCTGATTAAAGGGATAGTCAAGAACCTCCCATGTTTAGGTCTCCCTAACCCTGAAGCCTTCATGATAGTAGAAATTGACGCTTCAGATATAGGCTATGGTGGTATCCTTAAGCAAAGAGTCACCACTGAATCCCCTGAACAACTAGTCAGGTTTACATATGGAATATGGAATTCAGCCCAGAAAAATTATTCCACGGTTAAAAAGAAAGTCTTGTCTATAGTGCTATGTATCACTAAATTTCAAGATGATCTTGTTAACAAGGAATTTTTAATAAGAGTAGATTGTAAGTCTGCTAAAGAGATTCTTGTCAAAGATGTCAAAAACCTTGTTTCAAAACAAATTTTTGCTAGATGGCAAGCTCTACTATCTAGCTTTGATTTCAAAAATGATTTTATTAAAGGAGAAGAAAACTCCTTGCCTGATTTTCTAACAAGGGAATTTTTGCAGGGAAAAGATGAGACCCTTTAAGCCACCCTCCACTCCTAAAAAGGAGAAGGAATCAAGAATGGCCAGACCATTCCAAATACAACCACCAAATGCACCTACCTCCAATAACCACACTAAGACCTCCAATGTCTTTCCAAAACAGGTATACAGCTCTTGCTGATTACCCTAAACTTCCGGCACCACTGCTACCACCCACAACCAGTTTGTCCAAACCTTTTGATAGAAGACAAACCGCAAACTCTTTGGTTCAAACCAAAGAGAGTTATATTATGAAGACCCCGGAGTCTTTCGCCCAACCAGTAAGCCCAGAAGTAGGCAAAAGCCCGCAAAAAATCCTATCTTCTTCAAAAGAGGAAACGTTTGAGTTTTTTACCTCCACAATATTTCCACTAATGGCAATTGACAAAGAATATGAGGGATTCAGATGCGAAGATCTGACAAAGCCTCGTTACTCGAACAAAAATTATGTGGATGCAGGAGATTCACTCAGATCCCAAAGATATTATGAGGCCATCCTCACAGACACAACTTCAATTGAAGTGGAGCACACCTATTCTGTAAAGGATCCAAACTATGTGAGCTTTTCCAGGTTCACCATAAAAAAGGTCCATTCACCATTCGAATGGTTTGGTGATCACTTGTTGACCCCGATCAACCTCTCTATGCAGCACAAGCCACAAACCTATAACTGGATAGATTATACACTTGCCTGGACAAACTTTTTGTATCTGCGACCAGGTCACACATGGTTCGTTAAATATGGACCAGAATTCATCAAGTCTACCATTCCTAGATGGTTTTATGAATGATGGGATATCTTTGGAGGAAATAAACAGATCCTCTCCACCCATTTCCTTAACAGATTCGACGAGTTCAAAAAAGTTGAAAAAATCTCTACCTTACCTGAACACATTAAAATGTGCAAGTACTTTGTTAAGAAAAGAATTTCTTATATCATCAGTTGGAACTTCGCCAAAACCGATATTTTAAGGATTAAGCACTTGACCAAAGAGATCAAGATTAAAGGTTGGGATCCCAAGCCACAACCCCCCAAAGCCAAGAAAGATGTCCACAACCCAGGAACATCAAGCACATCCATGACCGTGAAGGATCGTCAAACCACTCCATCAAAAGAGGAGTTAAAAGCACGATTAAATTTTGTGTTAAGTCACATGGAGCAATTTGATGAGAAATACATCCTGGAGCTGCTCAACGATGCAACAGATCCATCTTCGTCAAACAACAGTAACAATGGTGACATGTGCAGCCCCAGAGGAATTGCAAAAGCTTACATGGACCAAGAGGACCCCCCCTATGAATAGGGAAATGTCCTTTGAAAAAAGCAGAGGCCAAAGGCCGGAATTGCTTTTAGAAAAAGGCATCCCACTATTCACAGATGGGATCCACTACTGTCTTTATTCATAAGACTTTACCACTACTTTATGTAATAGTATTTACTGCTTTATTTGTAAGATAAGCACTAAAGAAATGTCGGCAAAATCTAAGTCGTCCATCTGTTGTCATCTAAAGGATAAGCACTAGTTCCTGAGCTTATAAAAGCTCACCTCTCTATTAAGAGAAGGCACCCCGGAAATTCTCTCTCACAAGAAATTCCCAAAGCCCTTCATCTTCTTTCTTTAATGATGTTCCTTCCTTGTTATAATAAATAAAACTTTTGTAAGTATTTTCCACTTTCATACTTTTCATACTTCTTCTTCAAGTTACTACTCGATCCTCTTTCTGGTATCAGAGCCATGACGGCAGCTGTTGGACTTAGCATGAGCAGCTAAGTTCATATGCTGCCTAGGGGCATGGCTAAATTATTTTCATAAACTTATGCTCTTGAAAATTAATTTATGTATTTATCTTATCATATTGTTTCTAGCATCCACAAATTAAGTATGTTTGTCTTAAAAGTTTGAGGTCGTCGACATTCTCTCTATGGTTTGAAGTTTCTGATTAATATCCGGTTAAGGTGTTGGTCAGCCGTATTGATAGGTCGTCAAAGCCGACAGACATGCGTATAGACCTTTAGGTGGTCCCTCTGCTAAGATAACTTTGAGAGTATTGTCTTGATGTAATCCCAAGAATAGCTACTTAGACAATCCTTCTTATTTTGTTTTGCTTAGTTACAATCTGTTTAAGATTCTTGCATAGGTTATATTTCAACTGTTATATGTTTGTGATTATTTGTTTAGTCTATTTAGACCCCTAGGTAAGCATATTCTTTCCCCTTTAATGGAAAACAATCATCAAAATATTTTGAATATTAACCTATCTTCTCAGGCAACCAGGATTGCCACTGTTGAAAACAATTTGCAAAACTGGAGTATTCCAGAAGAGCCTTTCAAAAAGATTTACCAGCTAGGTAACTTTAGTTTTGCTAGGAAGCATAACATTAAGACCTGTGAGTCTACCATTGCTATTAATAACTCTTTAGAGATCATTAAGATTCTTAATGAGCCTGATCTGAACAGGTATAAGAAGAACTTCAACTATCTCCACATAGGATTAGTTCAAGTCGCCGTCAAACTCCTTTTTTGAAAAGGTCTTGACATTCCTGTTTGCGTCCTTCTTAGGGATGATCGTCTCTTAGAATTTAATGATTCTTTACTAGGGGTTCTTCAGAGTAATCTAGCCGATGGGCCAGTTTACTTCAATTGCTACCCCAACTTTTCGATCGACATCAATGACCCTAATATCATGGATAGTTTGACACTTAATGTCAAAACTAAGAACATGAATAGCAAAGCCAATACTCGAGAAATAGCTGTTATCTATCGAGTGTATTACAGGCTTATGTCCACTACCCTTGCACCTAGAGCAAGAATAGAAAGCACAAAAGGAGCTACTATGTTAATGGAAGCTAACCATGAGCACAATAGTGTATTTGTGCCCCGTCTTCTGAACTGGGATGACATTGCCCTCACTGATGAGTGGCATTTTGATAACATCACCCAGCCCATTCGCTCGCATTCTGAGAGAACTCAGATTGATCGAGTGATCCAATTCCCTGATGGATCCATAGACCTAAAATTCCTTAGTAATCCTAGGTCTTCATCCATTAGAAGAATAACTTCTGCCAGGCCTTTGTCTGCCAGTCGTTCTTCCTCTTCCAAACCCCCGGAGGATGTAGAAGAGACACCAATAGTCAACAACGACAAAGAAAAAGTCGTGGGAGTTGATTATTCGGGTGAAATCCCAAAGGTCTTCTACCAAGAGGATCTCTATACTCCTAACAGCCCCACTCATAGCGAGATGGAGCCCCCCCTATGTTCACCAAGAGAAAAGAAGATTCTCTAACCATGCTCAGATCTTCTGAAAATTATACTCCTAACCCTATAGAGTTAGACAGACTTTGGAACCTTCCCCAACACCAAAATAAAAGAATGTGGTACGTAGCCAACTATTCTTTACAACAAAGGCAAAGCTTTAGAGACCTTTGGAAATCAGACATGAAGAGACTTCGATGTATAATCGAGTTCTTCAGTTGGTTTGAAATGACCGGCAAACTAGGAAGCCGTAAGCAGTCCTTACAGGTCATTGTCAGCAAGTGGTATACAGCCACCAACAAGATGGTAGAATCTGTCACTCCTCCCCTTGAAGGGATAAATATCCCTTATGCTACCAAGGTAATCTCGGTGGCCCCTTTTAAAACGAAGAGTGCCAAGCCTGAGGCCTTGCCTAGTTGCTCTGACATAGATAGACTCATAGAGCAGAACAATTATACCAACCAAGTCCTCCATATTGTTTCTAAACAAATAGAAGACTCTAGTGAAAGGGCTTTGCTAAGTGCTAAGCCTACCCCCTCTAAAGCTAGTACTAGAAAAATCCTAGAAACCGACCCTATCTTCAAGATACCTGAATTCAATAGGGAAAAGTTCCCTAAACTTAAAGAAACTTTTGATATCTCTGGTAATGTTCTTGACAAGATCAATGAACAACTAGCAGCTTTCAGTATCTCTGATAAGGATTCTCAGAAATCTAAAGCAGCTAATACTAAGAGTATCGGCACTATCCGAGGGAAAGAAACCCTCATTCAAAGGATCTCCAATGATAGGTACCACAATAAGAAGAACTACCAAACACGTCCTTCTTTCCCTGACATTCAGTACGAAGAAAATGCTTTTCTTTCCTCCTCCTCTCATGAGGGCAGAAGCATTACTTAATGGAATATTGATGGCCTTGCAGAACACCAGATTTATAATAAATTTCACGAAATGGGAGTTGCTATTACAGCCTATAAGATTAGGCATTCATCTGATAAAGAGGCAGCCTTCATGATTATAGCAGGCTTCACTGGCATGCTTAGACATTGGTGGGATAATTACCTAATCGATGATCTTAGAAAAGCTATCCAAGATGCAATTGCCATTGAAACTGTTGTAAAGATTGAAGGTACCACTGAAACCTCTTCCCAAGTTCCAAGAGAAGATGCTTGTGCCGTACTCCTCTATCACATAGCTAAGCACTTCGTAGGAGAGCCTAAGCTTTTTCAAGATAGGAGTTTACAAATCCTTAATAACCTTACCTGCCCTAGGTTAGATGATTTCATTTGGTACAAACACCAATTTATCAGTAAGGTTATGATTAGACCTGATTGCAACACTGATTTCTGGAAAGAAAGATTTGTTAGCAGTCTCCCTCCTCTCTTTGCAGACAAGGTCAGAACCAAAATCCAAGATCGTTGTGACGGTAAGATTCCTTATCATCAGATGACATATGGTGACCTCATTAGCATCATCAACATTGTAGGATTAGAACTCTGTACTGATATTAAGCTTAAGCAACAACTTAAGAAAGAAAAGTCCTCTTCCACTAAGGAATTAGGAAACTTTTGTATAGATTTTGGGTTTACCTCCATTACCCCTCCCTCTAAGCATTCCTCCAAAAGGGATAAAGACTCCAAAGGTCATAGGAAGAAGCATTGCAAGTCCCGTGATGATTCTAAATGACCTTCGCGTAAATCTTCTAGGAAACATAGATTCCCCAAAGAATCCAGAGCTAATGTATGCTATAACTATAGTAAACCTGGCCACCTTGCCAGAGACTGTAAAGTAGGTGGCAAAAAGAAGAAAATTAACCTTCTTGATATCCCTGATCAAGCCACAGAACAACTCTTTGCCATTCTTGAAGATGACAAAGGATACTCGTCTTCGCACAACCCTTTTGATATATCTGATAGTGATATCGATCTATCTTATGATTCAGATACTAGCCAGTCAGGTGATGACTGTTCTAATTGCCATGGTTCCTTTTGCCATTGTGATAAATCCCCTGCTATTCGTGTACTGACTAGTGACCTTAACGAGGCTCTCTTTGATGTTATCCAACACATAAATGACCAGGATGCCAAGAAGAGCTACCTCATAGAGCTTAAAAGGATTATCCAAGAGCAATCTAGGCAAAAAACTAGAGAACCTAGATTAACCGTAGAACCCTTCAGTATGAAGCATATCATGGCTAAATTTGATAGAGCCCCTGAGCCTACCATTTCTGAGCTTAAGTATGAAATCCTTGAGCTCAAGAAAGAAATCCAGGACATAAAAACCAGACTCAACAAAGTTGAGATGGAGTCTCTTACTACCCAAGTCCTTAAAGACGCCAAGACTTATATGTATAAGTCTGACAACGATAAGTCTGACGACGATGACCCTTCTGATGAAGAAAATAAGGAAGTTCATTCTTCAGAAAAAGGAATAAACTGTTCTTCACCCATAAAAACAGCGTCTGACCCTGGTTGTGCTATTATTTCTTCCATAAGGCCCAGAGTCATCACATTCCAGTTAAGATTGTTATTAACAAAAACTTTGTTATTAACAAAATTGCGTTACTTGATAGCGGCGCAGATCGTAACTGTATCATGAAAGGTATTGTACCCACCAAGTACTTACTAAAAAGTACCTCTAAATTGTGATAAAGTCCAGGCAAGTTGATAATCTATCCAGTTATAGGTTTGTGGCCTGTGCTGCATAGAGAGGTTGATCAGGGTCAACAAGTGATCAGCAAATCATTCGAATGGTGAATGGACCTTTTTTATGGTGAACTTGGAAAAGCTCACATAGTTTGGATCCTTTACAGAATAGGTGTGCTCCACTTCAATTGAAGCTGTGTCTGTGAGGATGGCCTCATAATATCTTTGGGATCTGAGTGAATCTCCTGCATCCACATAATTTTTGTTCGAGTAACGAGGCTTTGTCAAATATTCGCATCTGAATCCCTCATATTCTTTGTCAATTGCCATTAGTGGCAATATTGTGGAGGTAACAAACTCAAACGTTTCCTCTTTTGAAGAAGATGGGATTTCTTGCGGGCTTTTGCCTGCTTCTGGGCTTACTGCTTGGGCGAAAGACTCTGGGGTCTTCATAATATAACTCTCTTTGGTTTGAACCAAAGAGTTTGCGGTCTGTCTTCTATCAAAAGGTTTGGACAAACTGGTTGTGTGTGGTGGCAGTGGTGCCGGAAGTTTAGGGTAATCAGCAAGAGCTGTATACCTGTTTTGGAAAGACATTGGAGGTCTTAGTGTGGTTATGGAGGTAGGTGCATTTGGTGGTTGGATTTGGAATGGTCTGGCCATTCTTGATTCCTTCTCCTTTTTAGGAGTGGAGGGTGGCTTAAAGGGTCTCATCTTTTCCCTGCAAAAATTCCCTTGTTAGAAAATCAGGCAAGGAGTTTTCTTCTCCTTTAATAAAATCAATTTTGAAATAAAAGCTAGATAGTAGAGCTTGCCATCTAGCAAAAATTTGTTTTGAAACAAGGTTTTTGACATCTTTGACAAGAATCTCTTTAGCAGACTTACAATCTACTCTTATTAAAAATTCCTTGTTAACAAGATCATCTTGAAATTTAGTGATACATAGCACTATAGACAAGACTTCCTTTTTAACCGTGGAATAATTTTTCTGGGATGAATTCCATATCCCAGATGTAATCCTGATTAAAGGGATAGTCAAGAACCTCCCATGTTTAGGTCTCCCTAACCCTGAAGCCTTCATGATAGTAGAAACTGACGCTTCAGATATAGGCTATGGTGGTATCCTTAAGCAAAGAGTCACCGCTGAATCCCTTGAGGATTTCACCCAAATAATCAACTCCCACGACTTTTCCTTTGTCGTTGTTGACTATTGGTGTCTCTTCTACATCCTCTGGGGGTTTGGAAGAGGAAGAACGACTGGAAGACGAAGGCCTGGCAGAAGTTATTCTTCTAATGGATGAAGACCTAGGATTACTAAGGAATTTTAGGTCTATGGATCCATCAGGGAATTGGATCACTCAATCAATCTGAGTTCTCTCAGAATGTGAGCGAATGGGCTGGGTGATGCTATCAAAATGCCACTCATCAGTAAGGGCAATGTCATCCCAGTTCAGAAGACGGGGCACAAATACACTACTGTGCTCATGGTTAGCTTCCATTAACATAGTAGCTTCTTTTGTGCTTTCTATTCTTGCTCTAGGTGCAAGGGAAGTGGACATAAGCCTGTAATACACTCGATAGATAACAACTATTTCTCGAGTATTGGCTTTTCTATTCATGTTCTTAGTTTTGACATTAAGTGTCAAACTATCCATGATATTAGGGTCATTGATGTCGACCAAAAAGTTGGGGTAGCAATTGAAGTAAACTGGCCCATCAGCTAGATTACTCTGAAGAACCCCTAGTAAAGAATCATTAAATTCTAAGAGACGATCATCCCTAAGAAGGACGCAAACAGGAATGTCAAGACCTTTTCTAAAAAGGGGTTTGACGGCGACTTGAACTAATCCTATGTGGAGATAGTTGAAGTTCTTCTTATACCTGTTCAGATCAGGTTCATTAAGAATCTTAATGATCTCTAAAGAGTTATTAATAGCAATGGTAGACTCATAGGTCTTAATGTTATGCTTCCTAGCAAAATTAAAGTTACCTAGCTGGTAAATCTTTTTGAAAGGCTCTTCTGGAATACTCCAGTTTTGCAAATTGTTTTCAACAGTGGCAATCCTGGTTGCCTGAGAAGATAGGTTAATATTCAAAATATTTTGATGATTGTTTTCCATTAAAGGGGAAAGAATATGCTTACCTAGGGGTCTAAATAGACTAAACAAATAACCACAAACATATAACAGTTGAAATATAACCTATGCAAGAATCTTAAACAGATTGTAACTAAGCAAAACAAAATAAGAAGGATTGTCTAAGTAGCTATTCTTGGGATTACATCAAGACAATACTCTCAAAGTTATCTTAGCGGAGGGACCACCTAAAGGTCTATACGCCTGTCCGTCGGCTTTGATGACCTATCAATACGGCTGACCAACACCTTAACCGGATATTAATCGGGAACTTCAAACCATAGAGAGAATGTCGACGACCTCAAACTTTTAAGACAAACATACTTAATTTGTGGATGCTAGAAACAATATGATAAGATAAATACATAAATTAATTTTCAAGAGCATAAGTTTATGAAAATAATTTAGCCATGCCCCTAGGCAGCATATGAACTTAGTTGCTCATGCCCCTTGACACTAATGATACATTTATAAGATATAAGAAATTTTTTCTTGTATTTATGTATGGTAATCTTCCTCAGCTTATTATTTCAAATATGAATTTTAAGATTTGATATTAGTCCAAAAGATGATGGCAGAAAGAAAATGAATTTTCATATTTATCGAAACTCCAAAAATTCTCTATAAAGAAGATTATCCGTTGTGAGGCCAAGAAAAGGTTTAAATGATAGGGGTATAAAGTGAGAATATGTGTATTATTTTTGTATGAATTGAGGGAGTGTGTCAAAGATGAATTAAATGGGTGAGTTTGTAAACTAAATCACGCAAATATTTATATTGGTGATGAGTTATTATAATGACTCTTCCGGTTATTTTTGCGTTTACGCCTTCTTTGTATTGTAGAGCCTTCCTGTAGCCGCCCCAAGTCATTTATGGCTTGCTAGGACCAGTGGTTTGGTGTCCTGGTCGTTCGTTAGTATTTATGGTTGTTTCCCTGTTTTAGAGCCGAGTCTTGAGAGTTGAGTTATCAAAATCATGCAATAGTGATTTGTGATCGTATGACCTCAACTAGCCTTGTGGAAAAGACAATCCTGATTTATGGTGTCATAGCATTCCCGAGAATGGGGTGTTCTCATTTGAGAATTTTATTAACATCGCGCGTATTTGAAAATATTTGATTTAAATCAGAATTTGGTAAAAAGTTTTATTTTTCTAAAAATGTTTTAAATATTTATGAAAAAAACATAATACTTTTGTTATGATATATTTGTGTATGTATTTATTTTATAAGAGTTTCATAAATTATTAATATTTTAATGGAGATAGTAAACATAGTTATGTTAAAAATTCTTATTATAGTATAGTAGGTTTTATTTGAAATAATTTTCTATTAATTATAGTATATTCAAAATATTATATTTATTTTATCACGAATCTATGCAATATCTAAGTACATGCATACTGAATAAAAATCAAAGAAGGTGGCACCTCCACTCTCATCCATGTGGATGAGTACTACAGCAAAATGCACATTCATTATGATTACTACTTAGTCTTATTTTTATTAATAATATATTATGAACCTTTTAATACTTTATTAGCTAAATAATTAATGCCTCCATCTTTTCACAATTGTTCACCGTGTTGTCTCATTATAAATGTGTATATCATTACATTAAACTTCAGCACTTTCTTTTCAATTGAACTTTGATAAATAAATTTCAGCAAACATTTATTTTCTTTTTGCTCCACATATGTATACGGCATATAGATATTTAGGCATAAAGGTGCATATTTGCACGTTGAAAAAAAAGGAAAATTGATTATCTACGTCAAGTTATTCAAACTCGAATTCGAGTTTAATTTTATTTCGGAGCTTCTCAGAGTTGTTCGGGCTTGGACATCATCGTTTTATCAGCTTGTCATTGGAGGACAAGTAGGTTATGGTCTAAACTCCTTAGACTTCGCATATATCAGATAAAATTGTACTAATTAGCATTCTTGGGTTGGGATTTCTAGCTTGACACCACAGACCTTGACCGCTTTTCCCTGTCCGTCCCATTTCTTTCCTCCGTTGTGTGTAATTGTCACGACTCGATTTCTCGGTCATGATGGCACCTACAACCCCCCAGTAGGCGAATCAATACCCATTGCCCAGAATGGTTAGTAATGGGCTACCTTCTAACAGTTTAAGCGAAAGAACAAATAAATAAGCGGAAGCAAGGGAACAAGTTGAATAAACTGGATAACAGGAGTAATATAAATACAAAGCGGAAGCTAAACCAAACCCAAAACCTGGTATCATAACGTATAAGAGCCCGATCTACATAAGGAGTACAAGGGTACAAAAGTAATATATACAAAGTTGTCTCTGAGTAGTAATAGAGTACAAAATATACAAGATAAACTAAAGCTAAGCTCCGATCGACAAGAGCTCACCCTCAGTCCAGAGTATCACCAAAACAGCACCTCGCACGAGTCTCCCACGAGCTAATGGTGATGGACCACACTAGGATCTGCACTAGAAGATGCAATGTGTAGGATGAGCACCAAATGAGAAGCATAAGGTACCCAGTAGGTATCATAGGCCGACTTGGCACATATAAGTGATGTGCCGCCATTTTACGGCACTTTTGACTCCTTTAAACTAAGAACAATCGTAAGTTTTCAAGCAACCATCGTCGTTTTTGATGTTTTATGTTATGTTTTTAGGAAACCAAGGCAAACATAGAAACGGAAGGAAATACGAGCAAAACGACGTTCTTGATAACAGTGACGGCCTGAGTGACGGCCCGTCACAGAGGTGACGGTCCGTCACAGTGACCGTCAAGTTGAGCAGTACCACTGTCTAGTGGTGACAGCCAAGGCGACGGTCCGTCAAGCTTGTGACGGTCCGTCAGCCTGGCCATCAAGTGAAGGCAGAAGCGCGACGCGGAATCCGAACGTTTTTGGGACTTTGTTTTCTAGACTCCTATAAATACCCTATGTTAGGTTTATTTTATTGGTTGTTTTTAGTTGCTTTTACAAGGTATTTTATATAGTTCACAAAATAATTGTAGGAGTTTTTGAGCGAAACTTGGAGAGCAAGAAACACATTTTCTACTTCTTGAAATCGTGTTCTTGATTTGTTCTTGGGATCTTGTTTTTCTTGTTCTTGGATACTTGAAGATTGTTTTCATTATATTGTAAGAATCTTTTCTCTCTATTATGAATATGACTTTCTTCTCTTCTTCTTCTAGCATGATTAACTAAACTCCCACAACTAGGGTTGTGGGAGCCATGGCTAAAGTAGCAATATAGATTCCGGGTAGCGACGGGTTCATTATATATGTTGTCACGTTGTTAATCATTCATTATTTAACATTTTCTAGTGGTTGCAAACATTAGAACATGCCTAGGTTTAAATTTGCTTGAGTAAAGAGATTAAAACCAGGAAAACTTGATTAACGACGAGGATTTGAGACTGCCAACTCTCGTCTTATGATTAATGCTGTAAATAGATTAATCTACTTGATGTTTAGGATTGAAATATAAAAGCATACCTTTTCAAGTTCGAGAAAATTGAAAAGTAAATTCATCTATTTGGTTGAGAAACGTTTAGATGATACCATTAGTTCAATCACATCGTGACATGCAGATAGAAAGAACCATGTTAACCCTAGAATCGACATTGTTACCCACGCCATGGTAAACACTTCCCTAGTTCATTCTCCTACTGATTATCTCTCATACATTATTGTTTGTTTTTTGTTTACACATTGTTCACACAAACCCCCCCCCCCTTTTTTACCGGAAACTATTGACCATTAGTCAACTAATTCACTAAAGACTTAACTTTCACCATATTCTCTGTGGGATCGACCCCAACCTTTGTTGGGTTCTATATTTGACAACGATCGCTTACGCTTCGTAATTGGAGTGGTACTTTGAGCGTTATCAAATTTTGGCGCCGTTGCCGGGGAATACGGTTGTTTATTAAGTCCGGTGTGTTTATTTGACTCTTAGTCATACTTTCCTGCTTTTACGTTTATTTGTTGTTTTTGTTTTTGACAGGGTACAGAGTTGTGCATGCCAAGTACCCAGCGCTCGGGTGAATCAACATTACCTTACGACCCCGAGATTGCTAGAACATTAAGGCGGAATATGGCCGCACAACAAGAGGCAGCAAGGCTCGCTGCAGAACTGCAGGCCCAACACAATCTGAATGCTGGTGGTCTGCAGGACGATGTTATGCTGAATGATGAGGATATCGACTTGGATGGAGTTGGCGCTACGGGCGCCATTGCTCTCCCACCGCTAGCGCCTGGAGCCAAGTTCAACATCACTAGCACGATGATCCAGCTGTTGAACTTGAGAGGAGTGTTCCATGGTGCCGCTGGTGATGATCCAAACCAGCACCTGATGAATTTCGTGGGCATATGCAAGTCGTTCGAGTTGCCTGGAGTGAGTCAGACAGCAATCAGGCTCAGGTTGTTTCCGTTGTCTCTGTCTGATGAGGAAACACTGTGGTTGACAGAGCTGACCCCGGACTCTATCACAACTTGGGGGGAGTTGAAAGGAGCTTTCCTAGAAAGGTTCTTTCCTCCCTCTAGGATGATACAGTTGAGGGATGAAATTAGCAATTTCAGACAGCAACCTCACAAAGCGTTACATGAGACTTGGTTGCAGTTCAAGAAGAAGCTGACACAATGCCCGAACCATCAGTTGACCGACAACTTTTTGATGCAGACGTTCTACAGGGCACTGAATTCGGCTACCAAGCCGACATTGGACAATGCAGCAGGTGGTGCATTCATGGGTCTCACTTTTGTTGAGGCCACAACTACTTTGGACAGGCTCACCAAAACCAACAGGGCCTGGCATACATGGGATACAGAGGTAGCAGCTAGCACTTATGCAGTTGGTAAGCTAGCTGAGCAGCGCAGAAAAGAGGAGGAGTGCGACCAAGACATGGCGCATCTGAAAACGCAGTTGGACCTACTGACAAAGCACTTGTTTTCAGGAGGTATGGAGAAGGTAAAAGCTGTGGGTTCCCAAGGTAGAGCAGCAGAGTTGGAAAATGATGAGGAGGCGAATTACTTGGGGGGTTTCCAGGCCAATGGCCAAGGAAACCAAGGTCGGACCTATCAGAAAGACAACTACTACGAAAAAGCTGGCTACAGAGATCGCGAGCAGGGAAACTGGAGGAATAACACCGATAGAGGTGGCTTGTATGTACCACCTGGTAATCGGGACAAAGCCAGCAACGAGGCAGGGACTTCCAAGCTAGAGAACATGATGGCGAAGATGCTGCTGAAGGTAGAATCGACTGACTCTGGGGTGAAGGGGATAAGGACTGAGTTATCAGCCATGAGTCAAATAGTGGAGGCGCATTCCACCTTGATTAAGCAATTGGAGCAGCAAGTGGGCTTAATCTCGGCATCTCTAAACCAAAGGAAGATAGGTACCTTGCCGAGTGACACGATTCAAAAGTCGAGGAATGACGCGAGCTGTATGGCGATCACTACAAGAAGCGGCAAAATATTACCGGAATCACATCCGGTAATTTAGACTCAAGTTGAGGGTGATGACGCCAACGACAAGGAGGTTGAGGAGACTACTCAAAAGCCCGCGGAGAAAATCAAGGAAGCTGAAAAGCTTCCAACTATGATGCCTCGACCACCACCTCCTTTCCCGCAACGTTTGAAGAAGAAAGCGGACGACGGCAAATTCCTAAATTTCATGACCATGCTCAAGCAGGTATCAATAAACATCCCACTGGTGGAAGCGCTTGAACAAATGCCCGGATATGCCAAGTTCATGAAGGACTTGATCACCAAGAAGAGGTCAGTAAGCTTTGAACCAGAAGATAACCTTCAC